>JABUQX010041725.1:0-20000 GCA_015478945.1 Trachelipus rathkii
GAGATAAACGTTGCATGTGAAGTTCAATTCTTCCAAGAATAGAAAAAAAACTTTTATGGAGATCACTGATTTGAAATTCATAAATGCTGAATAGCTTTTAAGGTATTGAATACTCTGTTTTCATCAATGCTTCAACATATATTTATTTTCTTTAAACAAATTTACTGTAATTTGTGAGGAACGTAAAATAACTATAATTCTTAAAATTATATATTAGTTAAATTAAACCAGTTTCAGTTTCTGTTGATTATACGTAAAAAGAAGCAGTTTGAAAAATAACCGTGATTGAAATGAAAATTGTTTCTTAGCTTACTTTTGCGTACAGATAAATTGATTCTTGACTCCATTGCCTGGCTTCACCCATCCATGACTAAAACATCATATATGGACGAACAGAGATGTGCTGATATACCTAATGTAACGTGGGGTATGTGACTGCTACATTTGGATATAAAATTTCACGTGTTGTTAAATTGTTTACTAAAGTTAAATTAACCAATGATATAATATAAATTCTGTTATAATATATATTATATATATATATATATATATATAATATAATATAATATATAATATAATATATATATATATAAAATATATATATATATACTATTATATATATTTATAAATATAATATAATATATATATATATATAAATTATTATATATATATATTATATATATATAATATATATATATATAAATATATATATATATATTAAATAATCATATAATGGCACTTTCCTTTAAAAGGAAAGTTTACATAAAATAGCATGATATTGAAAAATCGCTTGGACCCTAAATCGTTGCAGCTCTGCAGTGTCACGTGTTAGCTAAACTCTAAATATGAAAGAGCACTAGAGTTACCAGAAGTTACATTTTTTTATCATGTGCTAATTTTCTATGTTAATTTGTTTTTAATTTTTTTTAATTAATTTTTTAAAGTTACTAAAAACAATCAGGCAGGTATAAAAAAACAGCATGACTATTATCCCCCAACCACCCTACTCTCATGATCTTGGGGTATTCTTTAAGTTAAAAAAAAAAACTGTTATAGCAACTTAATTTGACGCACTATATGGCCTTGAAATAATCGAAAAAATTGATTACATCGTTCTTCGATATATATCGGTTAACTTCCTTTAAAGGACAAGTTCCTATATATACTATACTATACTATATATAATATATATATATAGCTATATATATAATATATATATATAATATATATATATATATATAATATATATATATATAATAATATTATATAATATATTATAATAAATTACCTAGAACCGGAGAAATACAATCATGTCTCATAAGATTTCTTTATATTCTAAAGAAATCATTTATTTCTCATTGAAAATTTTTATTTCCTATAGGAATAGAATATTTCCAATAGGAACTGTTTAATTTCCTACAGAATGATTTATTTCTCATAGGAATTGCTTATTTCCGATAGGAATTGTTTATTTTTTATAGCAATTGCTTATTTCCTATAGGCATTACTCCTCTTAAAAGGTAATGTACAAAATAATTACAATTTTCATTAAAAATTTTAAATAAATTAGTTTAAAAATAATTAATCTCTTTCATTTCAAAATTCAAATTCTTAGGGAAAACTAATAGATTTTTTGTTTTGAAGGAGTTTTTTCCCTTGAGGCATTATAGAATTTTTTCTTTGCCATTAATAGAGCTTTCTTAATAACAGCATCAGGATATTTCAAAGAGATGCAAAATTATTTTGCATGTAATTTAATTCATTATCAAGAAATTGAGGACTGCAAATTTTAAACGCTCGTAAAAATTATCTTAGTAACTAACACTCATTTTTACGTACTCTGAGTGTGTAGAGAACCAATGTATATATGAATTAGTATTGGTTTTTTCTAAATACTTTAAAAAATACACGGTTTAATTCTAATCTAAACTTGAAAAATATTATAATATTTACAAATTCTGAAAACCGACAAAGAATCTATGAAATTAGTTTTGCATATTCACATTAAATTCTTCTCTTAATACATATAAATATATATTATATATATATATATATTACTATATAATATATATATATATATATATATATATATATATATATATATATTATTATATATAATAATCGTATATATATATATATATATAATATTATAATATATATATAAATATATATATATATATATATATATATATATATATAATAATATATATATAAATATAATATATATATATATTAAATAATTATTATATATATATCTATATATATATTTATATATAATATTATCTAATGTGCATGAGTGAAGTACAAAACAATTATATTAATACTAATACTCGCTATAGCAATACCTATTAATATTACTTACAAATGTAAAATAATTAACGCCAAAGCACTGATTTTCTACAGTCAAATTAAACAGAAATAAATTTCCCCTGTGCTATCATTATTACTAAATAGCCGAAAAAAGCAGTCCGATCCACTGATATCATTTTCCTATAATATATAGTATATAATATAGTATATTATATATACATAATATAATATATATAATTATATATAATATATATATATATATATATATATAATATATATATAATATATATTATATTACTATTTAATATATAATATATATATAATATATATATATAATATAATACTATATAATATAGTAATATACTATATATATATCATATATATAATATATATATATATATTTATATATATATAATATATCACTAATATATATAATATATATATTATAATATATATATATATATATATTACAGATGCTAATTGATATATCAAGTAACATATATAACTTATACATAATAATATTTGTGTGTACTGCATGTGTGTAATGTATGTATGATATGTAGGTATGACTTATGTCATGTAGATGTATGTATGTATGCTTTTATCAAACATTATATTATGAAGTGTTTGAAATTTTCAGAATAGATAATTCCTTTCATGATGCAATTACAGAATTCTCTTAAGCCTCTTTTCTCATGAGAAGTGATTATATATATATATATATATATATATATATATATATATATATATATATATATATATATATATATATATATTATTATATATAATTTATATTTATATATATATAATATATATATTATATATAATATATATAACATTTAAGTTTAATATGTGTGTGTGTGTTCTAAGATGTTTTATATATGAACAAATGATTAATTTTTTCTATATAAATATATATATTATATATATCATAATATATATATATATATCATATATATATAATATAATAATATATATATATTATATATATATAATATATATTATTATTAACTGTTTTCGTCGACAATTAAAAAATTTTGATACAACGACGGTAGTATCGATATCACTATACAATACAATTAATTATTATTCTTTAAATTAATTAAGCTATATTTATACCATAATGTATTATGTCTATGTTTACATAATAATGTTTATATAATTTGTCTGTTATAATCTATGTTTATACCCTTCGATTTTTCACATAATTCTTCTCGAGTAACGGAATCATTGAAGAGAAAATTTATAACCTCCCACTCTCAACATGATATCACGAGATACTGATTTTTCTTCCTACTTTTCTTACCAATTCTCCGAAAGTAAACGAAATCAAATTCCTCTACTGTAGTCACGTGACTATCTTTATTCCTCACGTCTCTTGAGACATGCGGAATAATTGACATGTTAGTTTTTTATTATGGCTATTACTTGAATATCATAAATCTACCTGTTGTTTGCATGATTATTTAACGTAAGTGTGGAAGAATCTGCAAAAACCAGTAAAACAAAAACAAAAACACACACATACATATATATATATATATATATATATAATATATATATATATATATATATATATATTTTTATATATATTAATATATATTATATATATATATATATATATAATCATAATATATATATATATATATAACTAATATCTATAATATACCTGTTTCGGCTATTATTATATACGTCTAATTCATATAGTATACATATATAACTCTATATAGTACATTATACATATTATATAAATTACTATATTATACCTAAGTCCGCGATTCCTGTGCTGAGCCTGTATTCCCAGTATCTGGGCGGCCGTAAAAAAAAACACCACACCACAAACAAAAAAAAAAAAAAACAACCCCCACCCCATATTAACCAAATATTAAAAAATATATATATATATATATATAATATATTTCAGCGATACCAGGCTATTTTTGCCGATTTTCATGTAACTTCAATCAAATATTTAACTGATCTCGTAATAGAAAGGAAATAGTAAAGAAAGTTCAAAGAATGATGCAAAAAAAGGTATGTCCCTCCAATTCATATCTTAAAATAAACCAGAGAGTGGTCTTTTTTTAAGTTCTTTTTTTTTTTTTATAGCTAAGAATGCTAAAAATATGAAAATGTCTATGGATGCAAATGTTCTGTGTCACTAAGATTCGTTGGTAAAAGAAAGAATAACAATACAAACACTAAATTAAGATCCATGTCTTTCAACGATATAAAATACAAAAAAGACATATAAAAATAAAAATAAACATTCATATATATAATATATATATAAAAAATGATATATATAAAAATATATCTGTATATAAGTTTTATTAAAAACAAAATATATATATATATAAAACAAAAAATATATAATATAATAATATACATAAATAAAAAAATATATATATAAAAAATAATAAAAAAAAATACAAAAATAAAATAATAATATATTATAATAATATATATATATATATTATATATATTATATAATGTGACCCTATGAGTTTCATGGCGCAGATAAATATGCTTTTTTTTTTTAATACTTTTTTCATATATTGTTGTTAGTATACCTGATAATAGCATTAATCCAAAGAGAATGAAAAAGAACAAACAGAAGTATAAAAAATAAAAAAAGTAGCAGAAACGTTTATTTTGCATAAAGAATTATATAAGATAAGAGAAAGAATAAATGTTCTGGTAAATACGTTCCATATTCTTTTTTTTTTCAAATATAGATTCTGTGTATACAAAAAATAATAGGAAGTAAACCGCAACACATACAACAGTAAAACCTCAACTTACCATGTGGAATCGAACGATGCAGTAATTTCGACCTAACCTCATGGACTACTTTGCGTAACAGTTTTTTCTCTTGTTTCGGCTAAGATTTTAACAACACTACACGGACACACACACAGACAAACTACGATAACATCACACTACATACACACACAATCATCACACATAAATCATATCACTATATACACCCATGTATATAATACTATATAAACAAAAATAAAAATATACATATACACTACACACCCACCTATGTATATACTATTATATATACTATATAAAATATATATATATATAATATATATATTATATATATCATATATATATATATATATATATATATACTATATAATATATATATACTATTATACTATAATTCGATATCCAAGGTAAATTTAAAAAAGAATTTCCTTCTGAAACTTCCTTACTTTCATGACCCTAATTGACCTTTATAATATGCACAAGTAATTTTCTATTTTCTAATTAAATTTCCAAGACTACTTACCGTGGCAAAATGGTAAAGTGTCCTACTTCTTAAGTTGTTCCGAATTTTACATAGATAAGTTCTCTTCCTCGATTCGGCTGTGCCCTGAGTAGCGAAATTGTAATTTAAAAAAAATAATAATGTGAAATTTGTGTGTGTTGATATCAAGATTCAATTGCAAGAGAATCTCAGGTAACCAAGACAATCTTCAGTTTTTGAAATTTCGAAGACACATATGGTCTTATCCTTGGGCAGTTGAATGATTTTCCGGAAGAGCAAATTAAGGGTTGAGTAGACATATATAATTTTCAAGTGATGTTATCAATTCAACTGTATCAAGCTCATAATGGTTATTTATATCTACGATGAGTTTTTTAATCTATATCTTGGTCCAAAAAGAAAACTTTTAAAAATTAATTATTTTCTGGAACAAAAAGTGATTTGCTCCAATATTCGAACTGTATACTTGCGAAGTTTGGTGCTGACCTCTGAAATTCAGTAAGGATAAGAGAGAATATACATAAAACATACATAGAATCTTGATAAATAAGCACAATCATCATCTTCCACCAGATAAATCCTAGCCCTTATAATATATTATATAGCAAAATATCTATATTAGAAATATATATATAATTTTCATCATAAGAACTATTTGATTTTCTATGCGTGTTCTGTTGCATTTGATAAATCTCACTATAACGTTATCTATATATCTGCGAGTTCAAAGAAAAGATCTTTTCACCCAGAATTATAAAATTATAATTATATATATAAAAACAAACAAAATAACAAAAAAGATTAATATAACCCATTGCAAATTGATTGTTTAAAGACTTAAATTCCCCAGGATGGAACCTCCACAAGAAAACATTAGGAAGTACCAAAGGCAAACAATCCTGGTGATTATTCTTCTAGCTTCACATTTACATCAATGACGTAAATAATATAAACTTTATTTTTTTTCTATTATTATTTTAGTTTGAAAATTCTTCTAAAGGGCGATTTTAAAATTTGGAGAGATGTGCCTTGAAAAACGAAAACGCCTTTAATACTTAGCTTCACAAAGTCGCTGTCAATCATCATTGTATCGGTAGGAAGCGTCAATGCTTACCTTTCCAAAATCATTATGCCTAATATTTTAAAATAATACTAATTCGTGTTCATTCCATCTTAATAAGCATATATAATCAATAATTTAATAATAAAGAAATAAAAACATAAATAATAATTCGGTGCACAATACAAAGAAAAAAATGTTGGACATAGGCCAGTTTCTGCTGTTGTACGCTCACTTGTAACAGGGAATTTCGCTTTACAAATGTTGCTGATTCGGTTGGTACTTTTCCTGAAATTCGATACATTAAAAAACAAAACTTCTAATAAAAAATAATTCACATTTAACTTTCAAATTTGAAACAAATATAATACATCAAAGAATGACCATTACATACGGGTATCTATCCTATTATTTTTTATACAGCAACCCCTGTTAATTATAATTGAATTTATAAAGCTTATTTTTTAAAGAATTTTCATTTTGTGGCGTATTCGATGATCGTATTAGAGCCAGTGCCTTGAGGATTTTTCCCACACTCTTGATAAAGTCCTGAATATATATAAAATATATATATATATATATATTATATATATTATATATATATATATATATATATATATATAATATATATATATATATACTATATATATATATCTAATATAAAATATATATAATAAAATATATACTATATATATATATAAAATTATAAGTATATAAATAAAAAAAATATATATATATATAAATAATATAATAATAATATATTATATATACTAATATAATATATAAAGAATGAAATTGACTTCTTTTTCTGCATTAGAGATAATAAAGTCTCGCAAATGAAGATTATCCTTTATGGCAAACTTGGACTTGATCATGCAAATCTCGAAATACAATTATAGCTATTTGCGGATCTTTCTACTTTGGTGTTGTTAACGTGCAACAAATTCTTACTGTACAGCACCTATTTATATATAATGATATATATATTAATATATAGAGTATATATATATATATATAATCTATATATATATATATATATATATAATATATTTAATATATATATATATATATATATACTATAATATAATATATATATATATATATATATATATATATATATATATTATATATTATATAAAATTATATATTATATATATATATATATATAGATATATATATATATTATCTAGTATATATATATATATATATTATAAATATTATATATATATAAATTACAATATATATATCATAATATATATATAATATAATATATACAAAGCAAACTGGACAAAATTCTAGAACAATGTAGAACAACAATCAGCAACTTATAAATAGTACTAACACCACAGCACAAATACAGCTATCAACATAGAAAATAATAAAACTAAACATTCCCAAGGAGATACACTTTAAAAAAATATAACCAACCTAGAAATCTCAATATCGATTAGTACAACGCAACTTACTTAAAAAAAAACAGCACAACAAACACAATAAAACTAGTGCACAAATCTATAATTGAAACACTCAAAAATTTAAAAACCTAAAACAATAACAAATATCCTAAACAAAAAAATTATAAAACACAAATAATAACAGAAAGTAAAACTATAAAAAATATTTAAACAACCGTAAAAACTGACCCATACTCCTACACACGATCATCAAAAAAAATCCCCCACTCTCAAACCCACAAAACATACAAAACAAACACACAAACATAACCCTCAAAAAAAATTTCGAACACAAAAAACAAAAACACTAACACACACACAGAAATAGGAAAATAATTAAATCCCTTAAGAAAAATAAAAAGTAAAAAACGACCAAACTATAGTAAATCACACCAGCTGACTGAAAACATCATAAAGAAACTTAAAAACTCACACAGCAACCGGACCTACAAATCTCAAACATACACCCACAAACACTGGGAACACTGCGCTAACCAATCTGAACAGATATATCGGCATGAGGTCAATTAAATTAATTTATTACCCTTCACAGATATGAAAACAGCAATTATCATCTCAAAAACAAACCATGAACAGCCCCCCAAACCCCTCTCCTACCGCCCAACTCTCACTACTGATCCACTTTGTGTAACACACTACAAAAGATCATTTGATACAAATAAAACCAAAAACAGACATATACATGGTTTCCAACAAAACCAACTCAACACACAACATCTCTCAAAACATCCCTAAAAAAATAAAACGGATTAAAAAATCCAAAGGCCAAAAAAATTAACTTATAGCAATCGACATAAACCAAACCTTTTATCACAGTTCCGCATACACAACCTAATCCACAAATTATTAAACTAAATATTCCATCAGTCACAGTTTCAAGAAATGAATAACAAACTACTTTTCAGGAAGAACAGCACAGATACAAACCAACAAAAGAGATACTTACAAAAAAAAAAAAAACATTAAAAACGCGTACACCACAGGACATATGTAATACCCTAACTTTATTCAACTTATTTCACATACTGACTACCACAACCACATAAAGACGCATACAAACTATAACACCTACGCAGATGATATCACCATAGCCGCCAACAACCCAATAAGCTAATAACAGCAGCAATATATTGTAACCCAACAACTACATCAACCAAATTCATAAACTTAGCTGACCGACAGTAGAATGGCGTGCATACCAATAAATCATCTATTACTCTAATCACAACAAACCGACAACTCCATATTGTAGTAAGTCGGTAACAACAACGCTATCCCTTTTTTGAACAAAGGTAACTAATAAAACTACAACAACCCAAAACAAGGCTCTCACAATTACAAAAGATGCACATCTACAACCCTCAACAAGACCTCTATTGAAAAGCGAAAATAACTACTATAAGAAACACTTAGAAATAATATTAAGCCACTCAGTTTTACGATAAACATATACCCTACACACTATGCTCACTGCACGCTCCAATCCCATTAATCACAGGTAAAACAACTTCCATCTTCTCCAGCCTTATTATACAAACAAATTCTAAGTAACATCCAACCACAACAAAACAACATCTCATACACTAAGCAACTACACACACACGCTAACTGAAAATTATTTAATGAAACCGACAACGCAAACAGATAGAAAAATAAACTACTCATCCACCATCCAACCCGGAAAATAGCAACCGCGAATTCAAACTCTCTTCCAAAGACCATTCGCAGCTATTCTCGCCACAACCTAACGACTGCCGGCCCACCACCCCAACACCTGCCAACATTACTACAACTACTACGGTCAACCTTCAACCAACCCAACACCTCAAAGCCATCTGCACCAAGCCATGCCAACCTGCGCCTCCGCGAACTGTCCGACATTTCTTATTAGACTGTCTCCTATTCGACATCCGAAAAATCTGGAAATTCAGTCCTAAGCGCATCTTTGGAGGACGGCGCGCTTCAGGTATCGAAAGCGGGTAAAAATAACAACAATAAAAAGCAACAAGGCGTGAAAAGTAAAAAAAGAGTAAATATATATATTATATTATCTCATATATATATATATATAAATACCTATATATATATAATATTACCCTATATACTATATATACTATATAAATATTATATATAATATATATATATTATATATCATATTAATATATATATATATAAATCAGCCTCTAAGAACAAATAAATGTTTATATTAATTTTTTTTTTAAATAAACGAGTGTTTTATTAGATCCTAGGAGGAAAAAACAACCTTTAAAAAAAATTCAATTCACGAATTGTATTGTATCAATGTCTTTGATATTCTTTTCCGCTGTTTCGAGAGAGGCATGAGCCGTTATCCATTTATATAACTGTTTGAAAAAAATATCATTTATTCAATTGCTATGATTCTTATACCACTTTTTCTCGTTAAATTTTAACATTATCTTTCATTTGTATATGTTAATGTAATTCTTCAGAATAACCTATTTTCACAAAAAAAAAATAAGAGATTTTATCATAACTTTGCGGAAATTTGAAAAGCTTCATTCGTTTCTATAATAAACCTCGCGCTAAGCAACGGTAGCCACGAGAGCCTGAATGTTAGAGTCGCCTCTGATATACTATATACTATATAAGTTCTATATATTGATATAAGTATATATATATATATATATATAATATATATATATATATATATATATATATATATATAATAAATATATATAATATATATAAATCTTTATATATATATATTATATATATATATATAATACATAATATATATATAGTATATAATATATAACTATAATATATATATATACTATATTATATTATAATAAAAAATATATATATATATAATATAATATAATTAATTAATAAAAAAAAATAGTATATAATAAATATATATATATATATACTATAATTTTTTTACTCAATTAACAATTTTAAAATTCAAAAAATCTTTTGTCTCTCAATGAAATATAACATAACCACACATACTACAACACCACACACACACAGAAATAAATATTGAGAACGACCACACTTCATCGCGTGACGATAATTACTCTCATTCTCTAACATATATATATATATATATATATATATTATATACATATAATATTATTATTATTAACTATGCGTGTGGTTGTTTGTTTGTGATTTCCTGGATCTCCTTTGTTATATAAGTTAAGTTTTTTTAACATAGTTATTATTATGATATTATTTTACTTATTATTATTATTATTATTATATTATTTTATTATTATTATTATTATATATTATACTTATTATTTATTATATTATTATTATTATTATATTATTTCTGTTATTATTATAATATTATTATTATTATTATTATTACTTATTATTATTATTATTATTATTACTTATTATTATTATATATGTTATTATTATTAATTATTATTATATTATAAATTTCTAATTTTCTTTTTATATATTTCTTAGTAAGGGCATGACGACTCAACCGGCAATTACCTTGATTAAATCCTTCTCAGATATATATATATATATATATATATATATCAAAAAAAAAAAAAAATAAACCAATATATATATATTTACTAGTAATATATAATAATATATATATATTTAATATATAAATATATATATATATATATAATTATTATATATATAATATATATTATATAGTAATAATTTATGTATATATAGTTCTATTTCCCGCAGTGCCAAAAAATGGAAAATAAAGAGAGTATTCACCGAGCACTTCACGATTGCAGTAAGAATGACAATAATCTTAACTTAACATGTTTCCACCGGCCTCTCTTATACGGTAAAACAGACATTCCACGATTTTTTCTCACCCTGGTACATTCAAGCAGAGTCCTCTCAGAAAGGTAATAGCTGATTGCGTCTTGAGTTCATATTGTCGGACAGTTCAGTAACAAGGTATCTGTGCTTCCGGGTTGGAGAAGATTATAAAGAGGATTTAGAGGTGATTCCAATCATGGCATTAAGCATCCTCTAAAGTTCATCTGCATGACTGCGCGTATTCGCTTTGCGTATTGCCATGTTAAGCAATACATGTTAACATTGCTGAAATTTAAGAAGTTATGTTAAAATATATATATATATATATATAATATATTATATACATATGATGATATATATATAATAATTAATATATATATATATAAATATTATTATATATACATATATATAATATTTATATATAAATACAATATATATATATATATATATTATACGTATATAGTATATATATATAATATATAATAAATATATCCTATATATATATATATAATATAATATTATATATATATAATAACGGTAAATATATATATAAATAAATATATATACTATATATATATATATATATATATATATATATATATATAATATATATATATATATAATACATATTATAATATTATATATATATAATATATATATAAATTATAAAAATAATAATATATATATAATTTAAATACTATATATATATATATTATAATATATAATATATATATATTCTATATATATATATATATATATATATATATATATTATATATATATATATATATATATATATATATATCTATATCTAATATATAAATATATATATATATTATATATAATATATATTTATATATATATAAATATATATATATAATATATATATATTATATATATATATATTATATATATCATATCTAGATATATATATATAATATTATATATATATATTATAGTTATAGAATAAATAATTTATAGAATATACAGTACGTCCTTCATATATTGCACAGGAAAACTACATATAATATATATTATATATATAATATATATATTATATATATATATATAGATAATAATAATATATATATATATATAGTATATATAATAATATATATATATATATATTGTTGTTTGTTTTTTCTCCTCCCCTCCTCCTTCTTCTCTTTAAAATTTTGTGGAGCTGGTAGTGCGTCAAGTTAAATAGAACGCCTTGCAGTCATTGATCGAAATACAATTTTTGGAACCTTCTTCGTGCAGTCCTAAAATTACATCGTACATAAAATTTATTTAATTCTTTACGACTTAAAAAAAGAAATAAAAATATAAATAATCAAAAACTGTCAACCACTTTTAAAAGTTATCTTTTTGAATGTTAATTTTTGTAAAAACATTTTAATTATATATGTATATAGTATATATCATATATATATATATATATATATATAATATATATATATATTTTCTAATATATATATATTTATATATAGTATAGATATATATAGTATATAATATAATATATATATATATATCTATATATCATATATCTATATAGATAGAATCGTTGACAACACAACAATAACTTTTTTTTCTCCATCGCTATACATTTATTTAAAAACTAAAATTCGAATGAAAAGATTACGTTGATTTAAAGAAATGTAGCAAATAGAAATAGATGAATAATAACTTTTAAAAAGAAAATTATAATTAATTTTTTTAAATCTTAAAAAAAAATTCACTATGTAGTTTTAGCTAGTTTCTTATCTCCTGAATACTCTTGATCCAAATATAAGATTGCAAATCATAGATCCACCTTTTTACAATGTTTTGTCGAAATGCACGAACTTTTGACTACATGAAGATGACTATTATAAACAAAATGCTGAACACCCTTTTGTTGATACCTGAAATCAGATTCCAGCCAGTGTCTAGTTCCGAACCCTCAACTAAATTATCATAATGGCGTTTCTAGCTGTCTTTAGTTGCAAGGAATCTAATATACCATAGCACAAAATTTTTATACACGCTTATTGATTGTCAATACTGAATCCAAAAATACGAAACAAGCCCCTTAAATACCGTCTTGAAGAGATAGTTTTTACGGCGGAGGAAGCCTTCAAAAGTTAATGTTTTGTGTTTCATGAATAGCGAGGAAGCATCACTAGCTTCCCTCGGAGAGTGGTTCGGCTTTGCTCTGAATCGTATAGACAGAAGAGCATATTTGCTTGTTTGGTGTATGGCAGAAATCCTTCTTTGACTAACGTCAATACTCTCACTGTCACAGTTACAGTTGAAAAATATTGGAAAAACTATATTTGGACGACATTTTTTTTGAAAAAGCAAAGAAGGAATGTTTT
This sequence comes from Trachelipus rathkii, assembly GCA_015478945.1. NCBI lineage: Eukaryota > Metazoa > Arthropoda > Malacostraca > Isopoda > Trachelipodidae > Trachelipus > Trachelipus rathkii. The sequence goes on from JABUQX010041725.1 coordinate 14,271, forward strand.
TACAATTTTTTCGAGAATATTAAAATAAGGAAAACTCAAAATAGTAGTTTAAAGAAAAATTTGTTTCGATCGAATCGCTGGTATTTGTTATCATTTACTTTTAAAATTAACTTCATTGAAAAATAAATTAAGAATAAAAATGAACTAAAACGCCAAGAATTGCCGTTTAATCTAAAGTCGTCGTAATCCTTATCCCGCTGTAATAGGTACCCAACTTAGCAAGTTCCAACTTTCAAAGCAGATGTCTACTAAAAGAATGTAATTTATTCTGTTTTAGATTCAACTTTAAACTCCAGACATATCGATCGATCCAATCTAAGTTGTAAATTTGCTGCTCTCTCATATCCATTTCGTAACTGATAACAGCACCTGCTTTCTACAAGTTTTCAATGCAAAAACATGAAATGTGTTCGAAAAGTTATAACCACAGCCGACGATTTGTTTCGTTGCTGACTTGCGCGTTGTGTCGTACGAGTAAATAAGGATTTGATTTTATTTTGCAGAGCATCAACGCGACTTATCCGCAATTTAGCTCCAAAAATCGGAAATAATCAATAATTCTTAATTTACACACAACTTGCACTAAAAAAAAGCAAACTGAAGCTTTTTCTGACCCATAAAACGTTGATCTTGCAAGGCTGTTTATGTGCCTTGATTGATTTGCTTTTTATTTCTTTATTGAAGAAAAACTAGTGTTTAATTATTTTGGATGCACGTCCAAAATTTTTGTGAAATGACTGAAACTTGAACTATTATATACTACTACCATGATGGGGTTGTTACCAAATAAATGACTGAAGCGGATTTTTTTTTTTTTTTTTTTTTTTTTTGAAACCTGTATCCCCATCAATGTCGAATTCCGAAAATGTTTGAAAAATGAATAATTACGATTAACTATTTAATTTCTAGTCTTCCGACTACACATGAAATTTTCAGGGCGTCTGCATTTGTGGGAGATACAAATTTTTTATTTAGATCATTTGTTTGTATATGCAACAGTTTTGCCTCTGAGGATGGAACAAAGAGATTGTAATTAAGTGAAAAGAAAGAAAAATAATAATCTGTCAATTCAAAGACAAAAAATAAATGAAAAAATAAATAATTTATATTTTATTTATTAAATGTCCTTGTTTATTCTCTTGTTAAAATTCATTAAATAACCGTAAATGGTATTTTTCTTTTCTTTTTTTTTTAAGCAAATTTCACGATCAAATAAACTATTTCTGAAGTTAGTCCTAAATATTTCGTTTTCATTTACCGTAGAGTTTTAAAGAAAATTATTTTTGTGGTAGACTTTAATTATATTTATATATAGTTAATTAAAAGCAGGGCTGAGGAGTGTTTGCCGGATCGAGTTTGTTGGTGCGGAGTTGTAAGGTTTTGTAGGTAAAGCTTGAGACAGAGATGGAGCAAAAGATTTTTTTTTGTGGAGTAGTAGCCGGAACGTATATTTTTATTTTGAGTGGAGCCTAAGTCGTAGAAAGATAATATTGTTTTCATAATACAATAAATGGGTCCGGAGGCCGAGTCAAAGTTGGAACCGTGTAATTTTAAGATGGTGGAACCGGAGCTGGAGTTGGAGTAGTCAAAAATATGATGACGACTTGAGAATAAATCTGACGAAATCTGACGACGACTTTCAAATTTATTTTAAGTTCCTTCTACATTGAGATTAAAACTGCGTTTTTGACGCCACTCAATTTAAGCGCCAGTTGTAAATGGGCATCATTTAAAACGCTTTTATAGAAGGGAACTTAATTTGCTTTTAGAAGCAATTATTTTTCCACGTTCAATCCTTGGTCTTCGGAATCAAGGATTTTGATTACAACTTATAATCCCTCACAAATCCTTGTTCAAAGTTATAATTTAAAACACTTTCAACACACTGCCCAAGACCTTGACTTAGTAATACAGACAGTGGTGAGGTACAAAAATTTTAACAACCGATTTTCTGCTTGGTCATATAAAAGTTAATTGCTGGTTCGATTACATACTAAATCAAATAAATAAAAGAGTTGACTACTGGTTCGATATTCTGAAAAAAATTTATCTATCGGTTAATGCCAACCGGTTAGAATCAGGTCCATGCTAGCAGCTCACCACTAAATACCGATACAAGTAACAAATAGAAGAGGGAAAAGACAGAAAATACAATATAGTTAATTTATTTACGCAAGTATTAGTAGTGAGTATAAAATACATCTTCAAACATCTTCATATGAATATGAATGCCCATTTGCATAATTTTCCTGGTATTATGCACACCGTTTTATTGTCATGTATGATTTTAATATACAAACTTTTATTATTTCATATATGATTTTAATTGCTTTTTTTTTATTCCAGGTTTTTAATGGTATCGATGATATTTCCATAATTTATAGTGGTTTTCCTTTATATATATATACTATATTATAATATATATATATATATATATATATATTATATATATATATGATATATATTATATATATAAATATATACTGATTATATTATTATTGATACTATAATTAAGTGTTGTATTTAAATGGATTAACAATTTAAAGAAATTAAATTTTAAAAATTAATTATGGGACTAGTGGTACTTCTAAGAATTTCACAGCTACAAGCGATAAAGCCCAGGAATGAAACTAGGAAGAGAGTTATTTGGATATTTGTGCGGTGTGTTCGTGATGTTATCAAGTTTCAGCAGAGATAGTAGTAGTGATGATTTAGAACGGAAAGCATTGAAGCGAGATCATCGAGAAAGTGAGCATGTATATTTGTTGAAGACTATTTGTCGGTTTAGTGTGTTATCGTAGATTCGAGTTTCTGGGGACTAGAAGATAGTCGAGGGTACGGCTTCTGCTTGTGCAGGTGGTTACTTGGCCTGTGAGCTGCGTGGTAAGCTGAAGGGCCGTGTTATGTGTGTCTTGCTATGACACAAACAGCATGAATATGAAATTTCTCTATCTGTTGGCAAAGTGAGGTCGCTTCAGAAACAAAAATTTAACAAACGAAAAAAATGTTGCTTGCTATGTATAAGAGCTTTAGAAAAATAGTACGGTTTGATAGCGCTGTTGAATGGTTCTGCCGTAAGAATGATGAGTTTCTAACCAATCACTTATATAGACGAAATTTTGTGCTCTTGGCAATTAAATGGGTCAGTAAAAATTCGTTGGAACGCATCTCTTTCCGCAGAAAGAAGATATAATATGAGAGTATGAGGTATAATGTTGACCGCGACATGATGCTACAAATGTAAAAATGAAAATAACTTAATTATTACTTTGACATATGTATATTTTAGTAGTATGAAAGTTTAGTTCTTTGAAACATCAATTCTTTGCTCAATATTACAAAGGTTTTGTGAAAACTTGCGTTTTTTCACTGTTATTTAATCTTTGCATTTTAAGCAGAAACGATTTAGCTACGTTCAAAGGACGACTAGTCTGTCATTCTCCGATATGAAAGCTACTATAGGATAGTACCTATACTATAAGGTGCTATTGCAGTAGTGTCGAGTAAAGTTTCCTCTTGTAACATTCTCCAAAATCGAAAATCGTTCAATGCTAAATTAATATTGTGATTCCTCATTTTCATATTCTCACGCTATAAGGCCTATAAATTAAAATAAAAGATTATAGTTTATTTTAAAACCAATAGTTTTGGACTAACTTAACGGAATAAGTCTTGGCGAAACAGTTTCAATTCTGCAGTTTACGAAGTTGTTAAATAATTTATTAATAAGTGTTTATACCTATTTACTATTTGCTGATATAATATATTTTGAGCAAGCTAATCTTAGAAATATTTGAACCTTAACAAATCCTTTTATTTATTTAAAGTTTATTTTAAAGGGATATATTATTCAATTGTGCCGAATGCTAGACAAAGCCTTTATGGCAAAATGATCTAGCTACATTCGGTAATTTAAGGCTATTACTATTAAATTTAGTAAATGCTAAAATATAATTATTTATGGCAATGATAGCTACATTCGGTAATTTAGGCTATCTACTATAAATTGTAATGCTATATAATTAAACTTTAATAGAATATATGGTATCTTAATTAATGGTTAAACTATAACTTTTTTATTAACTTTAAAAGCTCGAATGTATTTTATTAATGTACAGAAAGAAAATTGTTGAAAAGATTAATTAATAAAAATAAGTCGTCAATACGAAGCCTTCAGTGCACGAAAAAGCCAAAATTTCAAGGTGAGAATGAGTAGGCAAACATGGAAATATACATCGTATTTACTTGGATACGTACTTTTGGGTACCATGCTTAAAATATTTCTTATAAGAAAGCGGCATAACATAAATGTTAAATCTTGACACCACGGGGAGAGAATGTTGAAATTTAGTATAATGACTATTGTAGCCATATTGTCTTTATAAGTTAAAATATCTATATATATATTATATATATATATATATATAATATATATATATTATATTATATATATATATATATATATAATATCATATATATAATATATATTAATATATATATATCCTTCCATTCTTACCCCGTCGGTCTATTTATATATAGTGCTGTTACATAAAAAAAAACCACCCTGTTTTGTTACACAAAAAAAAACCATTCTGTATCTTGGTAAATATGAGGTCTAGAGCGAAAAAAATTGGTGCCCCCATTAAATCGCATCTAGGATGAGTGAAAAAAATTGTTATAATGGTTCGAAGTCGATTTTTTGAATTTTGGGAAGTTTTTTTCTTTTTGAAAAAATTTCACCAATTTTTCAGCATTCTTTGAGGGCATTTTGGACTTTTCAAGACATTTCACTGCATTAAGATTTATAAATTAGTACAATATTGATTCATTCCCTGTTGGCCCCATACTTGATCTCATTCCACAACCAAATTTCATGAAATTTTATCAGCCCCTCCCCCCCCCGGACCCTTGAGTTGAGCTCTAAAAAAAACCCCACTTGTAACGGAAAAAAAACCAATTCCAAATTAATTGAAAACGTGCATGTATATGCGCTATAACTCCTGTCAACATGCTGTATGGTTGTTTTTTTCCTTCTGTCATTGTGGGGTCCGAAACCCTCCCCCCACAGAAAAAAAATGGTAACAAAAAAAAACCCACTTTTAACAAAAAAAAAAAACCATGTATATTTTTATCATAATGTTGTATATATAATACTGTATATATTATAATATATTGTATATATGATATATATTATATATCTTATATACCGGTATACTATATAGTATCAATCACATTTCGTATGTGCTAGAAGTGACGTCACGCGGCTCCTGCATGTATAATTTTTCTAGCACTTCTTAGCCTGGCATCCCTACATCAATAGAATATATACCTGAGTCAGGTGTCTAACCTAATGTTTTAAGGTATAGGGAGTTGATTGCCATGGTTATATACGGCATTGATTTGCAACACCTACCATGTTTAGTACCCGCCCTTTTTAATGCTCTAGATGGTATACGTAAGTCATGGATATACCCATATAGGTATCGTTAGTTAATATAATCGATACTGCTGAATCGATTCGTGGTTATGATGCAATCTAAGTTCACTCTTTACCAATGGTTTAGTATCAGATAGTACCCTACCTCCCTTTTCTAATGCACCTATGCAACTTTTTTATTTCTGGAGCTTCCACAGAGACGAGCTTGGTGTTGGCTAGTATGTTTTGAGGTTGCAGAGTCGATTCCCGCTATTGCCGAGTGCGCTAGTTTCAACCTTTGAGGTTATTATTTT
>JABUQX010041725.1:25000-61044 GCA_015478945.1 Trachelipus rathkii
AAAAATATTGGAACGCGATTTCTATAGAATATTCTGGAATGATTATGGATTGGTTGGATACATTCTTTTCTCTTGGGTGATATACTTCGGATCGATAACTTCACATATTTACTGCACAATAATAAATCATACTATTGTCTTTATCGGATATTATCCTTAAGAAGTGAACTAAATTATACTCGTAATAGAGTGTGAATTTACTATAAAGTTGATTTAGCTTTAAGAACATCCGTTGAGATAATGTATAATATACAGTACGTTAATTAACTCCGCAGAAAATGAATTGACGGCAAAAAGTTAAAATTGTTATGAATGAATAAGGGTGGACATTAAATATTGATTTTGAATACTGCAAAAGTTCTGGGCAGACCCTTGTGGAATATTTACAGCATTTCCCATAGGAACTTGTCCTTTAAAAGGTAGTTAACCGATTTATATCGAACGAACTTTTTTAGGGTATTTCTAAGGCAATAGTGCGACAAGGTTGCCAATAAGTTTTTTTTTTTAACTAAAGGAATACCCAAAATTAAATAGCAAAGATGGAAAGAGTCAGGGTCTCTCGGCCTCAGCGGGGGACGACGGGGGTGACTTCTTCCCCCTCTGTCTCTCCGTCTGCTCGAGCCCCTTAAAAATATATATATAAAAAAAAAATAACAAAAATTAACATGATAAAAAAAAGCAACTTGTGGAGACTTTCGCGATCTTTCTATTGGAGTTTTATAATAAGTGAACATTAAATATCGAGTTTGAATATTGCCATAGTTCTGGGCAGACCCTTGTCGGTGGAATATTTACAGCATTTCCCTTTCAATAAATAGTTTATCGAATATTAAAACTAACGCAGGTTTATATATATTATATATATATATATTATATATATATATATATATATATATATTATATATATATATATATTATATATATATATATATATATATTATATTATTGTTATTATCCCGAAGGCAGCATGTAACTAAAAAAACTATAACAGCTACATGAAATAAATATCATTTTTAATTATATCAGAGGGAGACATTTTTACCCTGAAAATTAAAAAAGAAAATGAACGCCTTTTTAAAAAATTAATTTGGTAAATGTTGAAAAATTTAAGTTTTTTTTGAGAAAACGAAGAAGTTGAGTACTCCGAGGGAGCGCGCAAAGTTGCCAAAATTTGATTTTTTCGTTTATAGACACGATACCCGAGGGTAAAATTAAAGATGGCAAGAGTCGGGTTTCTCGAGCCTACCGGGGGCAATCGACGGGGGACTTTCGTCCCCCTGTCCTCCGTGGCTCGAACCCCTAAAAAGGATATAGAAAGAAAAAAAATAACATTTTCTCAAAAGCGTAACAATAAAGTGGTTTGGGAACTTTTGCTCTCGTGAACGAATGCAGGATTCAAGGTCAATCACAGCGTGCACTTGCGAGGCTTAAGATTTTTGCCGATGAAATTACTTGCTGAACATCAAACATGTTTTTATTTTTCTGTAGTGTTATACTTTTCTCTAGTTACCTGGCCTCTTCGGATGCTTGGCCTATATATATATATATATATTAGCTATATATATACTATATATATATATATATATATATATCATATATATTATATATATATATATATTAATATATATGTAAATATTGTTGATTTGTTAATAAATATTAAACAATTGATAATTGAAGCCTTTAATTTGAAGAACTTTTGGCAAAGGGATATAGTTATATTCGGTGTCCGAATAAATATAATAAAGTATATGATCGATAATAATCGTTTATGTTTATTGTACGTATGTATATTCGTGTCGTACTTTCGAATGCTAGACACCGCCTTTATGGCAAAACGTTCTGGCCGGTCTCGAGAGTTTGTAAAATATAAATAAATATAGTTATATAAAATGCTATATCACGGTAAAAATTTATTTACTACCGTGGTACACTTAATACTATAGTATTTGTACCGTACATACAGGGGTACCGTATCTATTTTGGTTTCAGATCCTAAAGGAATTCAAAACTACTTAACACATATTCAGAAAGTGAATTTTTCTTTATATTAATTTTTTATAAGCCGCAAAGTTATATATATTATATATATATATATATATATTATTTATTATAATATTATATATATAATTATATGATATATATATTTATATATATATATATATATATGGTCAGCGTCTGGATTGCCCGTCCTATATATATTTAAAAAAAAATTAATGATAAAATAAAAAAGAAATAAAATTGCTGGAATGCTGGTCGAAAATGTAAAAAAAAAAAAAAAAAAAAAAAATAATTATCTCCAAAAACTACAATAGCTAACAGCGAACAGAACATTTTTGGAATCCTCGTAAAATTTTGGATAGGAAAATGTAAAAAAAAAAAAAAAAAAATTATTGTTAATAATTATAGTAATATGATTAGAAGGCCTATTTAGAGACCTTTTATTGGTTTCTCGTTAAAATAAAGACTTTCTATTAAATTTTTTTTTTTTTTTTACTAAAGAATACCCAAGGGTATACCGGCCTGATGGCATGGAGTCGGGGTGCTCTCGCTCGGGGAACTACGGTGGAATTATTTCCCCCTCCGGGGAGGGTCTATGGAACGCTCTTTGGTATTATGGTGTCGCGGGGGTTCCTCCGCCCCTCCCTACGGGTATGGAAAACATCCCATTATATTCCCCTTAGGTTTAAGTCTTTTTTTTCTTTTAAATAAAAAAAATTTTTTTAATTTTTTTTACATTTTCCTATGTGAAATTTTACGAGGATTCCAAAAATGTATTCCTTTTCGCTGTAGCTATTGTAGTTTTTGAGATATAATATATATATATATTTTTTTTTTTTTTTTAAACATTTTCTGGACCAGCATCCCCAATGTATTCCGTTTTACTGTTAGCATTAATAGTTTTTAAGAATACATATGACGGCTAATGCAAGACTTAGGCAATATAATATATATATATTATATATATATATTATATATATATATATATATATATATTATATATTATATATATATTATTATATATATTATATATAGGTCAGCGTCATGTTATATGCCGTCATATATCTTAAAAACTATTATTGCTACAGTAAAACGGAATACATTGCTGGAATCCTGGTCCAAAGTTTGCCCTGGTAATGTAAAAAAATAAAAAAATAAAAAAAAAAAAAAATTATATTCAAAACTACAATAGCTACAAGCAAAAGGATACATTTTTGGAATCCTGTAAAATTTCACATAAGAAATGTTAAAAAACATAAAAAAATAAAAAATTATTGTTATATAATTATTATTTAGGCATAAGAGCCTATTAGAGACTTTTATTGGTTACTCGTTAAAGATAATAGACTTTCTATTAAATTTTGCTTTTTTTTTTTACTAAAGAATACCCCAAGGGTATACGCACCGATGCAAGGAGTCGGGTCTCTCGGCCTTTCGGGAATACGGGTAGGACTAATTCCCCCCTCCGTTGGGAACCCCCGTCTTTGGTATTTGGGTGTCGGCTCGAGCCCCCGCCCCTCTCCTACGGGTATGGAAAACGTCCCCCCTGTCCGTCGGCTCGAGACCTAGTGTGCGTAAAAGCAAAATTTAGATAGAAAGTCTATTTAATTTTTAACGAGAAACAATAAAGGTCTCTAAATAGGCCTTCTAATCATATTACTATAAATATTAAAATAAATTTTTTTTTTATTTATTTTTTTAAACATTTTCTTATGTGAAATCTTACCATGGGATTTCGAAAATGTATTGTTTCACTGTAGCTATTTTGATGTTTCAAATGTTGATATTTTTTTTTTTTTTTAATTTTCTTTTTTTTTTTTTACTATTTCCAGGGCAAACTTTGGACCAGCATTCAGCAATGTTTCGTTTTACTGTAGAATTAATAGTTTTTAAGATACATATGACGCTTAATCGAAACGGTATATAAATATTGTTTAGCTATTTTTATATATATATTTTAAATAATATTATATAAATAATAATATCTATATTATGATATATATTTACTATGATATATAATATATATAGTAAACAGTTACTTAACGCCCACACTGTAAATTAGTAAATGTACTGTATATCAACCTTTAAATTATAAATAAAATTAAATCCTATTTATAAGTTATGGAAAAAATAAAGCAATAATTTTTCCAGGATTAATCCTAGGAGTTTCAGTACTCTAAACACACTGTGTTCTAAAAAGCAATTTAGCAATATATTCCTTGTTTTGTACTAGAATATGTACTAAGTCGCTTGCCTGAGTCACGTGCCTAAGTCGCACGCTACTCAAGGTGACTCGGTTCGGAACACAAACGTATAAACGATAGGTTGAGATATATATATATATATATATCATATATTATATATATATATATATATATATAATTATATATAAAATTATATTAAATATATATCATATATATAGTATATATATATATATATATATATTAAATCTGTGTGTACCTAACCACACTTATCATAACCTAAACTTAAAAGGCGGGTACAGTTTAAACCTAACCGTAGGAATAACAACGTTGCACAGCAAATGCAACCAACAGATGGATTCACGTTGCAAGCAATGCAACCTAACTATCTGAATCACGTTGCAGAACAAGGCAACATATTGGTAGAACTTTGGCATTATATACTATATGAATATATTAATATATATTATATATATTATATATATATAATATATATATATATTATATATATATAATTATATATTAGTTTGAAATCTTACGTTTTACATACGGATAATAGAAAAATCGTAAACAAGAAAAATCGTAAACAGAGACTAATATCATTACAAAGTCATTTTAAATTAACGAAAATCTTCTACATGGTCAAAGTTTATATATATGATATATAATATATATATATATTTATTAGTATATATATATATATATATATATATATATATATATTATATATAATATATTTAAAGTCGACTTTCTTTATGTATACCGACAAACGCACGAAAGGTGATTTGAAACTGAAATAGATTTTTTAAGGACAACTAAACCTTTTTTTATACGAAATGAAAATTTTTCCTAGCCTGACCTGACATAACCTAACCTAACCTCATTCAAATCATTTCGCACCCATAGAAATCTAATAGAGGCTACCCTGCGATTTTTTTTTTTTTTTTTGATCCGACCTCCGGTTCCGTGTGGCCGATAAGTAACTTTGTGGTATATATATATATTATAGTATATATATATATATATATATATATATTATATATATATTTAATATATATATATATATATAGTTCCACATGAGCTTATCTGGCACAACTTGCGATTGCACGGTGTTTCGGAGGCCTACGTCGGATGGATCAGACTGCCGTATCACAATTAAACAAGTGTAGTGTGATCCCCTCAGCAAGAACAGGGTCGCCTTTTAATATTGTACGAGTACACCAGTAGTTAGGCCTTCTCGCCCTCAACTTGTTTTTATAACTTTCGCATGATGAGGTGACTGCAATGATTCAGGAAACTCATCCTGGTCGCTTCTCTCACACGACATATATTTCTCTAGCAGACGCAAATGAGTCTGCAACGCCAAAGAACAAACGCAGCAAGTAGAAAAGACCTCGTTTAGAGGAATTCGGCCAACAAAAAAAGACTGAGCACATGGAAAGTGGGCCCCGGACGGAACCATCAGTATCGACGGTAAAGAACAGCAAAGTCACCAAGTTCAGGTACCTCTGGTTTAGTGTTGGCCGACACACCGGGTGCGGTGCAAAAAAAAGTGGTGTGGTACGGAAATTCCGATGCTTGGCCAGCCCTAATCGGCAATAATAGTGAAGCTTTCCATATTTTTGAGCTAGTTCAATGTCGCCAGGAGTTATGTGCGCCTTCCGATGCTGTCCGCTAAAGGCAAGATTCTGCAAGACGTTTTTAGCCCGTTGGCTCATATTTCAGAATGCTAGCCAGCAACATCAACACAGAAATCATTTCGTTTTGGTGAGACCTTCCGTGTACTTTTTAATCAGCTTAAATAAAGCCAAATCAGCTAAATGGAGTTTCAGCTAACACGTGACACGTGTTCCACGCGTATGGTTCGGCGATTTTTCGATATCATGTCTATTTATGTAACATCCTTTTAAAGGAGTAGCGCCTAAATATATATATATATATATATATATATATATATATAAAAGAGAGAAATATATAATAATATATTATATATTATATTATATAATATATTATATATATAATATATATATATATGTATCTATATATTATATATATATATATACTATAGTATATTATATAGTATATATATATATATTTATATATATATATATATATATATATATCATTATATATATAAGAAAGAGAAAGTTCCATTCATAAAAAATCATATATACTATATATATATATTATATATAGTAATATATTATATTATATATATATATATATATAATATACTGTGCCGAATGTATTTTACTGAATAATAACTTCTTTTTTGCACAAGTCTGAAATTTAGCAATTAAATAAGTCAGAATTAACTTCGGACTAGTTTAAATCATAAATTATTCAAACATTAAAGACTCACGGGTAGAGCCTTAATCAAGCAGAGGAAATGTACTCGATTATCGTCCGAGCCCCCCCAAAGAAGACGGAAAAAGCCAAGCCAAGGAGAGAACAGCCACATTCTCCACGCTGAACAGTTGCGAACCTGGACCCTCTTTGTTTGCAGGGTTCTCTACCTGAGCCACCGGGCGCTTTATATATAATAATATAATATATAATATATATATATATATATATTATTATATATTATATATATTAATATATATTATATAAATATTATAATATATATATATTATAATATATAATAATATATATATATAATATATATATATATATATATATATATATATATACCGGCCCAAACTCGTGTACCGCGACGCGAGCCGACGAAGAGGTCTATGCGTCCACAACAGTCCTTCGAGTCGCACCCGCACTCCTTCGGGGGAGTGGGGCTCGGGCAGCAGCCTTAACAGCAGAAACCGCAGAAGACTACTGCGCAAGTGGCACGATTTTTTTGCTCTCCAGGGTTAGTGGTATGAACTCTCGCTCGGTCACATGCCGAAACGAGCCTCCGAATGGGGCTTTTCGAAGCGTGTGCAAATCGAGCGATAAGTGCAGCAGACATGTCCTTTTACAATGAACACCTTGAAAAGAAATTTTGATAAAGATTAACGTATTCGCCTGCCCCATACAGCTCAAACCTGAACGAGCAACTACTTGTTCCAAGGGAGAACCTCAGGAAAATCCGTTCACAAAGGCCAATTGGGAAATGTACGCACACTCTCACTGTCTCACATCTAAGACTCATTCTTTTCACCTCCACAGACCAAATACGGAATCTTTCGGACAGTCAGACTGTCTCCCCTTTGACTCAGATTTTTAAGTTCACAAGGGCCAATTGGGAAATGTTCGGACACTGTCTCACATCTAAGACTCATTTTTTTAACCTCCACAGACCAAATAAGTAATCTCTTGGACACTCGGACTCCCTCTCTTTCTCTCTCCTTTGACTCAGACTTTTAAGCTCACAAGGGCCAATTGGGAAATGTTCGGGCACTCACTGTCTCACTCTACGACTCATTAATTTCGCCTCCACAGACCAAATAAGGAATCGCCCGGCCACACATATTATCTCACTTTTAACACATTTAAGCTCACAAGAGTCAATTGGGGAATGTTCGGACACTCTGTGTCTCACCTCTATGACTTTAATTACGCCTGCACAGACCAAATAAGTAATCTCTCGGACACTGTGACGGTCTTCCCTTTGACTCAGACATTTAAGCTCACAAGTTCCAATTGGGAAATGTTCGGACACTCTCACTGTCTCACATCTAAGACTCATTAATTTCACCTCCACAGACCAAATACGGAATCTCTCGGACACTTGGACTGTCTCCCTTTTGACTCATTTTTAAGCTCACAAGGGCCAATCGGAATATCTTCAGACACTCACTGTCTCACCTCTACGGCTCATTAATTTCGCCTCCATAGACCAAATAAGGAATCTCTCGGGCACTCTTACTGTCTCCCCTTTGACTCTGACATTTAATTTCAAGGGCCAATTGGGAAATGTTCGGACACTTTGTCTCACATCTAAGACTTACTAACTTAATCTCCACAGACCAAATACGGAATCTCTCGGACACTCGGAATATCTCACCTTTTAACTCGAACATTTATGCTCACTTGTGCAAATTGGGAAATGCTCGGATACACTCATTGTCTCACCGTTTGACTCTTGAATTTCTCCTCGGTGCCTCTATCATCTCTCCTTGAGAGATATAAATTTTCCATAAATAAAGGAAAGACTAGCAACGGAAAAAACAAATAGCTAGCCAACATGAACCATTTTGCGTCACTTGTCGCGGTATATTTAACGTGCCCGCGCGATTACAGACACGGCCTCACCATTCGAGTGGGGGTTGAATCTTTGCAGCCAAAAAGTCTCAAGCGCTCGTCCCGAATCAATGGACTCGACACTGTTACAACACCCTGACTGGTATGAAAATCTGCTGATACGCTGTATGCCAATCAGTCAAAGCGACGGTAGTGGCCAACTGACCGCTATGCTTCCGTCTCTCTTCACTTTGACAGAGAGGCAAGAACCGTCACAAGCCCATAAGCCGCGAGGGGAATCGACGAAGCGATCCATGCGCCCACAACGGTTTTTTTCTGGCCGCACTACCACACCCTTTTTCGGTAAAGAAGCAGAGTGTGAGAGTTCGGGCAACCTCGCCCCACTGGAACAGGATATGTTTCAAGCCTGTAGCCAAGGCGCGAAGTTGCGCATGTGATCGGTTCTTATTCTCCCCATGTTTAGCAGTCGCCACCTGTTAGTTCCCCTCCCCGGCCTGCCTCTCATTTAACATGCATTCCTGCCAAGTAGTTGAAAGTCGACCTGGAAAAGTTAGCCACAACACCTCGTCAAGTTCGGTAGCTATCGTTTTGGAAAGCATTTATTTGCACACCCCAAAAAAATGTAAAAAGAGTTTATTGCTGCAATGTTATTATTAGTACTACTACTTTATTCTCATCTTGCAATGCTTCGATGTTAATGAAGCTTGATATACCATGATGACTACCGGTCAATTTGATAACCTAATTAAAATTCAAACAAAATTTAAGTAATTTAAAAATTTCTATTTACATTTTAAAAACTGATTTCTGATAAAAAAAAAACGGTCAATAGGAGGAACCTAAAAGTCCATGATATTGGATAAAACAGGTTTTCTCTCAGATTTAACCCGTTTCTCCAGACATCATATATATCATGAGAAGAGCTTTTCGTTTCACCTACTAACCACTTTGCCTCCCGACAACAAAAGCTATCAGTACGCGCAGGGTTGCTGCCCCACCCATTGTTTCGTTGCTCTTTTCATTCTCCAAGACATTATACATCTAACAATAGAGTCCGAAATGCGTTAGAGACTTAGGGCTAGTATCGATCTTCCAGTCTCGATTCATCTTACTCAGAGCAACATATTTCGGAAGCTACGATTTAGTCACTTCCCCTTCACACCCTAACTGGTAATATGATGGTACTCGGGGGAAGGCTCAAGCCAATACCGCGACAAGGTACGTAGCTTCCTGTCATGGTGGTTACTCAAGCTACCACCGCGACAAGGTACGTAGCTTCCTGTCATGGTGGTTACTCAAACCACCATGACCGCAGTGGTAAAATAGCGTCCTCTTACACAAGCCATATTTTCCTCGATATTATCTTGAGGGAATTGGAATATAATAAAACCACAAATTAATATTCCAAACCCTTGCAACTTGTATTAAGTTTGGCTTGATGAAAGACGCTAGAGAGCTACCCATTAGTTCCCTTTGCCGACCACCCTTTAACCAGAAAGTTAAAAGGTGTTCGGTAAAGATTAAGCCAATACACCACGACAAGGTCGGTAGCTGGGTAAAGGAAAAAGCGTTTTTTTTTTGTTTTGCAAAACTTTAAATAAACGTAAAATGGGTGTTTACCCGTTGTATTTGCATTTTGTCTTTGTTGGAAGGAGAATATTTCGTATGCCATGACCACCGTACGTCAAACTTAAAATACATTTATTTAAAAAACGCGTGTGTTTTTGGGACTTCTCCGTTACAAGCCATTGTCTGTGTGTTCTCCGTTACAAGCCATTGTCTAAAAGAAACTAGAAAATAATCCGGTTCGACAGTTATTTCCCAATTTCCAATAGACTTTAGATGTTATTTTGGTTTGTTACTAGCCAAATGTATGTCCTTTTGCCGACCACCCTTTAACCAAACGGTTAAAAGGCTATCGGCAAAAGTTAGCCACTGCACCACGACAAGGCCGGTAGCTTTTCCCATGGTGAGTGATCAGGATCACCCCCATGCCCGCAGTGGGAGCCCAAATACGATAGTTCTCGGACACTAGAGGTAACATACCTTTTTGACTCTGTAATTATACCTCAAGATACCAGAATTCAAGCTACCAGTTGGTCCCTTCCTCGATCAGCCCATTAAACAGAAAGCTAAAAGGGCGACCGAGAAAGCTCAAGCCACTGTACCACGACAAGGCCGGTAGCCACTACAGTGGAAAAATGTTCATTTTTTCAGTACCCTAAAAAAAAAAAACTAAGGGTTTTCGAGTGTGACAGATATTACGTGAATCTCTTGCAATTGAACCGAGCTTGCAGTCATATTTACAATATTTAAATGTTAAAAACCAGTATTTACATGCTCTTTGGTTTTAGCTACCTGTTGGTCCTTTTGTCGCTCACCCTTTAACCAGACAGTTAAAAGGCGATCGGCAAAAGTTAGCCACTACACCACGACAAGGTGGGTAGCTTTTCCCATGGTGAGTGCCTAGAACACCCCCATGGCCGTAGTGAAAAAAAAGACAATTAACAGCCGCTTAGACGAAACTCAAAACTTCAAGAATCTTAAATTTCTTACCCCACAGACCAAATACGGAATTGAACGGACACTCTGTGTAACTCCCCTTTACGACTCAGTAACTGACAAGCATTTTTCTCCTCCACAGACTACATAGGGAAAATCTCGGACACACTGGGTATCTCACATTCTTGCTCCGTAACTATACAAGCGACAATAAAAAATTCACGACTCTCTCAGGACTTGAGACTGCGGACTGTTACTGATATATCCATGCCTAAAAGCTACCAGTTAGTTAACTTTGCCGAGAAACCCTTTAATATGAACGTTAAAAGGCAGTTGGCAGTAGCTGTTACCACGGTAATTTTTTTTTTTTTTTTTTTTGGCACATGAAGGAGTCAGCCCGGTAATTTTAAAATGGGAGTCGGAGCCGGGTAATTTTAAAATGTAGGAGTCGGAGCCGGGTAATTTTAAAATGTAGGAGTCGGGTAATTTTAAAATGCAGGACTCGGAGTCGTATAATTTTAAAATGCAGGAGTCAGAGTCGTAGCCGGGTAATTTTAAAATGCAGGAGTCGGAGCCGGGTAATTTTAAAATGCAGGAGTCGAAGCCGGGTAATTTTAAAATTTAGAAGTCGGAGCCGGGTAATTTTAAAATGCAGGAGTCGGACCCCGGTAATTTTAAAATTGGAGTCGGACCCCGGTAATTTTAAAATTGAAGTCGGGTTCGGGTAATTTTAAAATGCAGGAGTCGGAGTCGAATAATTTTAAAATGAGTAGGAGCTGGGTAATTTTAAAATGCAAGAGTCTGAGACGTAATTTTAAAATGCAGCAGTCGGAGCCGGCCAATTTAAATATGCAAGAGTCGGAGATATACTTTAAACCCTTATCCCTTAACTGATATTGTAAAATATCAATCTCGTTGATATTTGGATCAAACAGAGCACATTGAATGTTCACAACCTTAATATTGTGAATTTGGAGACATTACTTTTCTTTATAAGGAATACCTGTTGTATTAACATGCAACCTACCACCTTGGCAACGGACTAGTCTACGAGTGAGATCTGGAAGGGGTTTGTCTCGCAAGGCACATGTCCCGAGTATTAGAGCATGATTTTTCATATGCTCTGCTGGAACAACAAAAAATGTAGGTTGTATGACGAATCCTTCTTAAAATCTTAATTTCAAATCTGCATACTGAGCTATCGGGATCCTTTCCTTACCTCCAAATCCACTAATCGCACCCACACTTACATGTACAGAAGGCAATAATTCTAGGTTTCCTTCTAAACCTGAGGTAACGGCGAAGCTAATTAAACTCACTCCGGCTCCACTGTCAATTAGACAGTTATATTTGAGTTAAACTAATTTATCTAATGACACACAGACAAACAGTGGATCCACATCAGCCTGACATAGATTTATATTTACTATCATATCACTAGTCTGGTCTTCGTAAGGATCAATCTGAAATGACACCAATGACATGAACGTGCTGTGAATTGGTTCGTGCTGAGACTGAGACATATCTGCGGCATTTTAATCTGAGTCAAACATCGGAGCTATCTCCACAAGGTGACTCATTTCTGTGCAGGCTTCAAGTTTAAATCCCTAGCTTCCGGGTTTTCTTCTCCCATACACTGTCCTTCATAATGTGATTTCTTACACCATACGCAGTTTTCATTGTAAGGCCTTGAATTTCGAGACTGTCTCCTTGGTTGGGCTGATTCTCTAGAACCTCAATAGAGGTTTAGGAGACCTAGATTGTTGCCGAACCTGTCAGACCTCTGGTGGTTATTTGAACCGCGAGGAGGTGTTCTATAAGAGCACTTGATACCCGAATACGGTCCCTTACAGAATGGACACACCATTCGGCTAGTATTTGGCGGAGACTGAGTAGGAGACCTACGAGTGCGGCATTTGGATCGTATATAACCCCGCTTGCGGCAATAACTGCAACTGCCTCAGTATTTATAACACTCGCTCATGCTATGGCCAACATATTCACAATACTCACAACGTAACTTCCTACGATCTTTGAAGTCGTAAGTTGATTTCTGGTTTCAAGACTGTATTACTGGGAGACATTCTGCGTTGATTATCATGGTTACGGTCTTTGTAGTACCGGCTACCGTTATCAGTATTATTGGGAGAACCACGTTTAGGAAATTTTGACCGATCGGAGATATTGATTAGATTTGTTACAAATTTGTATCATCCTGAGTATTTGTCGGGTATCGCGACTACCCCTAGTGTTTTGTAACGTCTGAGTCCAACTAGGGTACACAGCATGTATTCGGATTGTTTCTATCGACTCATCCAGATTATCTATTGGATCTACACTTCTATCCCTGGACCTATGATACCTCGAATTTGATTTATAACTATGTTGAGTCTGTGAATTTGAGTTAGAGAAAAGATTCCCACATTTCGAGAGAATCAGCAAAACTCACCAAGTTTTCCCACGGCGTTCTTCTTCGATCGTCTAACACCTGTGATATAATATATTGCCTTACACCTTTTTCAATATCTGGGGGAAGACTGAGCAAGAATGCTGTTCGTAAGAAGTCATGTTCTCGCATGTCCAAACCTGTATATGCTCGTTCTAGAACTAGAGTTCGATTCCAACAGTTCCACCTCCTGTACCAGAGGTTCATCTTTACTTGGTTGTTGTCGCCTGACGACAACAACTAAGTTAGTAATGATTGACCAGAAGCTGTTTTTCTTGGAAAGTTAAATTAACGTTCGTGCGGATTACTGTTTGTCGAGGTACATAATAAGGAACGCAATGAATGAAGAGTATTATCCAGTACTTCCTCCCATGCACTAACTTGAAGCCTATTAGATTCCAAAGCCAGTGTAACAGTTTTCCAGATTATTCCCACATAACGTTCACATTGACCATTTCCCATAGCATGATACGGAGTAGTCCTACTAGTATTCACTCCTTTTGAATACAAAAAATCATTTACTTCCGAAGACATTAATGAACTACCCCTATCCGAATGAATATATCCAGGAAGTCCAAAAACCGAGAATAACTGTAGAACCAGACATATCTGAACAAGGAAACGCAAAGGGAAACCTAGAAAATTTATCCACAACGATCAACAAATATCTATTTTTGATACCGAAGGGAAAAGCTGTCCTTTGAAATCCATACTAAGCCTATCAAATGGACGTAAGGCTCGTATAAGCTCTTGGTGATCTGGAATATAAAATTTTGGTTTTAATTTGCGACACGTTCTACATTTGGCAAGAATCCTCGTAACATCTTCCACTGAGTAAGGCAAATTTCTCGAACGAACAAAGTGCATCAGGCGAATTACTCCTAAATGACATAACCGATTATGTAATTCCATTAAATTATCATCGTTTACTGCAGAGCAGTAAATTCTACATAAGGCGTCGGCAGCAGCATTTAATGACCCAGCGCGATGAACTATCTCGGATTTATAAGGCATCAATTCTAACCTCCACCTAGCAATTTTATCATTTTAAATTTTACCCTTTTACTATTATCAAACAAAAACCAAACGGCTTTCCCCAATAAATAATGACGCCAAGTACGAATAGCCTCTATTATATCATAAGCCTCCTTTTCAACAGCACAATGCTTCCTTTCAGATGAATTTAGAGTTCTCGAAAAGAAGGCAACAGGTCTTCCATTTTGACTTAAAGTTGCCGCAATAGCCGATTCCGAGGCGTCAATTTCTACACTAAACAGCTCGTTTTCGTCTATACTTCCTTTAACTGCGTTGCATATAGCATCTTTGAGATCTTTAATAGCTTCTTGGGCCGATGCATTCAACAGAATATTAGTTTCTATTAAAGGCCTTATTCGTTGAGAAAATTGAGGCACCCATCGAGAATAGTACGCAAACAAACCTATTAATCTTGATAGCGATTTTTTGCTACTTGGGATTGGCATTTCCTCAAGAGGATTCAATCTTGAAGGTTCAGGTCTAAGTTCCCCTGCTCGAATTTCATACCCCAAAACAAATAGTTTCTTTCGCAAAACTACATTAATCTTCGTTAAGGGTCATATTATACTGATGAGCCACCTTCAAGAACTTGGACAAATTCAGGTCACGCTCCTCTTTATTCTTACCACAAACTGTAACATCATCCAAGTAAGCGAAGCAATCTTCAAGACCGTTTTGATTAATAATTGACTTCATAACTCTCTGGAAACATGATACCCCATTTGTAAGACCAAAACTCAATCTTTTAAACTGAAATAACTCGCCATTCGCTTCAAATGCAGTATAAACTTTGTCATCAGAGTGAAGAGGGACACAATGGTAAGCACTTCTCAAGTCCAAAGTACTAAAATAGTTATAACAAGAAATTTTGGTAATTGTTACCCAGAGGGTTGTCACCCCCGATTTTTATGAAAATCACAGGATATACTCTAAAAAAATAATAATGAAGAATAATGAAAATGAAAATTGGTGGTCTCTTTAGGAAAAAAAGTTGCAGCTCTCAAAGTTGTTAAAATCCCATAGACTTTTCAATATTGATCGATCCAGGTTAGGTCTCATTTCAGGCCCTCTAAGTCATGTTATGATATGTTTTGTTAGGTATACACAGAGAAAAACTATGTAGAATTAACAAATCTTATCATAACTGAACTAGGAGGGCCTACAAACGAGCACGAGGCCACTAATTTTTTTTATAAGAGTCTTGGGAAATTTTAAACTTTCAGAGGCTGTAACTTTTTTTCCTAAAGAGACTACCGATTTTCGTTTTCACTATTCTTCA
The DNA here is from genome assembly GCA_015478945.1 of Trachelipus rathkii. Lineage (NCBI taxonomy): Eukaryota > Metazoa > Arthropoda > Malacostraca > Isopoda > Trachelipodidae > Trachelipus > Trachelipus rathkii. Next base: position 40,662 of record JABUQX010041725.1, read on the forward strand.
TTATTATTTTTTTAGAGTATATCCTGTGATTTTCAAAAAAAAATTTTTTTTTTTTTTTTTTTAATAAATCCTATGGGTTTTTTTTACAACTTTGAGAGGCTGTAACTTTTTTTCCTAAAGAGTGCGACGATTTTCGTTTTCACTATTCTTTATTATTATTTTTTTAGAGTATGTCCTGGGATTTTCATAAAAATCAGGGGTGACAACCCTCTGGGTAACAATTACCGAAATTTTGTTAACCAAATCCTCTAGATTCGGTAATGGATAAGCATCCAAATATGTAAACCTATTTATAGTTTCTGAGTAATCCACTACCAGTCTCTTAGTTTTATTTTCAACAACATGCACTTGAGCTCTCCAAGGGGAGTTACCACTCTCAATTATATCTTCTCTCAACATTCTATCTACTTTCAATATAATAAAATCCAAATCAGAAATTTTGAAGTTACGTGATTTTGTCGCTCGCTATAGGTTTACACTCGAGTGACAGGTTTGAAAATACTCGAGGCGGGTCTATTCTTAGTGCTGCTAAAGAACTAACTTCAGGTTTTCTATACCCCACAGTTAACTCTTTGTACAATGCGCCAAATTTCATTTTAACCGAACCATGCCAATTAAGAAAAGGGAATACCTAAGATCACGTTGGCACAACAATTAGGAAGAACTAGAAATTTTACATAATTATATAGTTTTCCATTCTTTCAGGCTTAACATACAATAGTTTTTTATTTGTCCACATACTTGTTGACGCCATAGATATTTAAAATCTCATCCCTATCATAGGTAATTTTAACTTTGCAACTACAGAATTATCAATAAAATTTGCAGAACTTCCTGTATCTATGAAACCTTCCACAACCTTTCCGTTTAGCAAAACTTCAATAGATGATCTCTTTAGAGAACCTGGTACCAGTGAAAGACTTTCTTTAAGTATGGACCCATTAATGTTAATATTTTTCCTATTCCTACATACCATTAAGAAATTACCTCTTTTTTTTTTTACATTTAAAACACACAATCACGAGCAGGATAGCTACACCTTTCGTGCGATAAGCTTCCACAAAATAAATATGAATTCTGATTTTTACTCTGACCAACTAATGCCAAATGATCCTGATCTATATTCTCAACAGGTTTTTTATCATTATCGGAGTAAGAACGAACCGTCGCAACTTTATCGAAATTTTCGTTTTCTTATCCATTTAATCTAGCTTCAAAAAAGTCTTTGCTTTTTTAGTCTCGCTTTTTCAACAACTTCATTTAAAGTTATAATCTTATTCTCTAAGAGTCTAGTGCGTATTAATGAGCTAGATAGTCCGGAAATGAAAGAATCCCGTATGTATTCATTACCCATAAACTTCAGCATTACCTTCTTTGAAATTACAATCTACACTAGGTGCCTACAAGGACAGTAAGAACTCATCGATAGATTCATTAGTTCTCTGTGTTCTTGTCACCAGCCTGTGTCTTGCTACAATTTCATTTGTAGGCTTAATGAAAGCTCTTTTTAACTTGTTTATAGCCTCTTAATAATCTTCACACTCGCAGATGATTTCGAAGTTCTCAGCTGACAAACAATTTGCTAGAGCTCCGAGATAAGCATCGTTATTTCCTTTAATGAAGGCCTTAAATCTTGGAAAGACGAACATCCAATGTTTGAACAATCGAGAAACCTCAGAAGCCGTATGAAAAATACCCAATTTTTCGGGTCTAAGGCTTTGAATTCCTTGAGTAGTAGAGTTAGCCTTTTAAGTTAATAAAATTGAGCTATTTGAGAAGAAAAGTAAGATTTTCTTTAGCTTTTATTAACTTAAAAGTCTGGTAAAAGTCACAACTTAACTTTAGTTCGATTCCAAACCGAATTACACTAAAGCGATAACAATAATTACAAACTAAATAGTCACATTGTGAAGCTACATTTGTATTACATTTATATTACATGCCATATTCAAATATCCTTAAAATGGTATAATTTCTTCTTTGTTGTTTACCAGGAACTAATGCTCTAACGGAGAGAGTGTTTTCTGCCATGAACTTGATTTGGGCATGCGAAAAAACTCGGGCGTCTCTGAAAACTGAGAGCAGTGTTAATAAACAAATTTAATTTTGATTATACGTGTTCCGAGTTTTACAGAATGTTACGTAGTTAAATTGACATTCTAGGGAAAATACATTCATCTAAGAAATATTTATGATACTTTCATTGCCCTTAATAAGTGGTAAGTCATTATATATATATATATATATAAAAGGTTAAAGATCAGTTATTATCACTGTGGTCTAATATAATATATATACAGTATATATATATATATTTATCTATATATATATATATATATATATATATTATATATAATATATATAATATATATATATATATATATGAACGCTTAGTCTGTCCTTCATCTCCTGCCGATTAAGTCTTACTTTCTTTCTCTTCTTTGACTCTCCAGGCTTATACTTTTCACTCTTCCTTTCCTGTTTCTTCCAAAATTGATCCTTTGAGGAGTAGTCAGCTTTTTTAGTAACCCACCATGTTCTAAGACTCCTAAATTATGCTTTACCAATACTATCCACATCGCTGCCTCCACTTACTTGACATTCTTAAATTTTTCCTTGGGGACAAGACTCCATACCCTAGCATGTAAACTTTCTTTTGTATTCTGTCTTCCCTGTACATCTAAGGAGGAGAGCGTCTGATGTCAAGTCTTTGTATACTTTTGAATTTATGATGGCTTTAAATACTTTGAGCTATATATAATGCTTACATTGTGTGTAGTCGGGATCTTTTTTCTCATGTTTTGTTTTAAAGAAACTCCAAGAATTCTCCTGATCTGGACAAAGGTGATGCAATCAATGGTGGTTATCATGTTTTTTTAAATGACGGAATAATGTTGCACTGATTTGACTTTTCATCATGGGAATATCTCCAACATGGTCCTTAATTGCTTTGCTATAAAAATTAGCAAAAGCAATTATCTTTTCATCTGTAAGGGCACCTTCTCATTCCTTGTTCCTAGCCCTTCACTTTTAGATGACTGGGTCATTGTCCTCTTTATGCGCTTACTGACATGATTTTGTCATTCTTGCTTCCCAATTCCCATTTCTCCATAGGGGGATATTTCCGCCGTTACCTTATTGTAAGCCTTTGAATCCCCATCAGCCACCATAGTTGTACACAACAGATTGCCATTTCTCAACTTTCCCCATATAATTTTAGCAATCTCTGTCTCCATACTTCCTGAACTGAATTCAGTAGAGAAGTTTTTATCATATTCACTCATATCCTTATGCTCCTTTTCCCATTTATTAAAATCGTTTATATTCATTTTGCTTTTATTTAACGCACACATTTGGCAAAAGTTGCAGAGAACATGGAAATCAACTATTAAGTTTGTTTCCATGTCCATTACAAAGCCTATATCAATTGGTGAGCGTTTACAGAGTCTTCCAAGAACTATCAAAGCACAACAATCTTAACCCTTCCAGAACCAAGCGCGCACACACACAGGCAAATACTTCGCATAATACCTTTGCACAATATTTCTACATCTATCTAAAGTTGCCTTTCCTTCCCTCAATTTCCTTATATAACAACCTAATTGCACTCATTGTTTTACGTTTTGGAGGGTACTGGCAAATTAAACACTGTAAAGCAACTTGCCAATGCAGTATACCCAATACCAGAACTAATACTTATTATACCAAAACGGGCAATTATATCACTCATAGACCCACCATCAAATTTCCTAGTTGTACAAGCCGGCTTTGTTTTTGTAGTCATGCGGTCTACATTTCAATTTATTGTTAGTTACTGATAAGTCGTATTTCCCACCCGATTTCTCAAAACGAAAGTTATCTTTTCGGCACACTTTACATCTTGCACTCTCAACAATTAACTTTTCAAGGTGGGACCCTTCTATCAGCACAATTGCATGCATTTTTATTTATTACAATGTACTCCTCATTAACCTTCATAATAATTTTCTTCACACAATTATCTTCATCCCAATCCCCATCATCAGATAAATCTAATCTGAACTTGAAATCATCCTCACCATCATCAGGACAGATCTCTGGATCGTTCTCACCACATTCCTCATTACTACTGGATCCTGATTCTACCTCCATTGCCAGGGGTAGATCCTCTTAAATTGGCATACTTTCCAAAAGAGCTTCGATATTTACCTCCCTTACCAAGGGAGGTTCTTCAACTCTCACAAACTGTGAAGAGGTTGAAGCACCATCAATCCCACACTGCGAACTAGAAGAATTATCCTACCTTTGAGGATTCAAATTCTCAATCTTTGCGAAACTCAACTTCAGTTTACTTTGGCTTGGCATTCTAGGAAATATAATTTACAATAATAAATTACAATATATATATATATATATATATATATATATAATATATATATATATATATATATATATATATATATATATATATATATATATATATATATATATATATATATATATATATATATATTACGATCATACGTTTTCTGCCAACGCACATCACTAACAGAAAACTCAAATTTGTCTTAGGGTTTTCAAAGAACAGGAAAATAGAGCTATTTACAGTAACGAATTATTAAATTTATTTATTAATTTTATTCAAAATCAATAAAACATCCTTTTCTTAAAACTTAGGTAGAGCTAAAAATAGAAACAATTCCACTAAAACTAAGAAAATCATAGTAAACATTGATGGTAATAAAGAAAAACAATGTCGTCATCAACAAACACAGTTTTGAATTTTTTTCCAATAGCATGAATATGTGGCAATAAAAATATCGATTGTGGCTTCCTTTATTCTGAATGTATGTTCGATATATTGTATTTATCATTTATGAAAAAAAAATCACTTCTAATTTCGAGGTGAATCCAAAAATTTCATAATTTTTTTGGTATTTGTAATGAGTTTAGAAAGAAATAAAGTAAAGTTATTAAAATTCAGTTTTTTTTACCTCATATACCGATATATCTATCCAACCTAAAAATGAAAAAAAAATAGAAAATAAAAAATAATTTGCGCATAAAAAAGAAATTAACGAAAATTCTCAATTTCTTTCCACCCACCTCTATAAATTTTAGGTTTTCTATAATAATAAATCAAAAGTTTTAATAATTAATTTCATTTTTGAATTTATGGGGCATCGATACCCAAAAATATGCCAAAAAAAATATATATATTTTTTTTCAATTCGAATTTTTTGCCTTCATGCGACTAAAAATTTTAGCGTCCCTTAAAGGAAAGAGATATATCATTCCAAAAAAAAGGCGATAGTCTGACCCACGAATAATTTCAATTTAGTTCTAATAAACATAGCGGAAACTCTAGAGGCTTCCCTTTTCTTGGAACCATTCACTCGTTGAAAATTTACGCTAAAAACGAAGTTGAAGGCCATTTTTCACTTAGCTGAAAGACGTAATAAAAGCGTTTTATTAAGCTGGATAAAAATGGTTCGGGAATTAGGACTCTTAACTAATCCAGTTCAAACGCTAAAAATCACTACCACGAATGAAGTATCGAAGGAAAATAATTTCTTAACTTTCCGACTTTTCCCAAAGAAAAAAGGATTGGGAAAGGCCCTACCGGAGAAAAGCAAGCTTTGTAGCAAACACTATAGCTAAGGTGTAACTTCCATCTGAGGGACAGAAGTAATTCAAAATAAATTTAATTTCTACTTTAAATTTCTTTTTATAAATCTAGTAGAGTTCTGATGAAGTTCTTATTGTTGCAGGTCAATGAATTCGAACAAGAACTAGAGGGAACTAACAAGGTTTGTGCCAAATTTGAAAGAACTAACGGTTTTTTAAGTGAATTTTTTTGTGACCTCATGTTTCAAAAAAATGAAATGGGAAAAAACACTATAAACATTTGAAAATTTTATTTGCGTTTAAAGAGTAAAAACATTTATTTTCATATTATATATATATATATATATATATATATATATATATATAATATTATATAAATTATATATTATATATATATATATATATAATTTATATATATATATATATATATTAAAAATATATATATATATATATATATATATATATATATATATATATATATACAACATTGCTCAGCTCTATCTTTGGGCAAAATTCTTTCACCAGCCAAAAGAAAAATAATTTTTTTATTCAGGCTTCTATTCCGACTAAGGTTTCTGCACTATTTGAAAATTGTTCGGTGTTCTGGTAAGAATTTTTCACCTTCAAGATAATAAATTATGAAATCGTCTTTTTCACCTTTATATTTTTTTAAATTTATACTCTGGATCCAGCTCAGACTATGGTTTCTGCACTATTCGAAAATTGTAGAGTGTAAAGGCTTAAGTAATTCAACTACTCGTTTTTCGCGAATTTCGACAAAATAATCCAAGGACGTGGATCTCAAATTTCTTGAGCCTCACTCGGCAGGCCAAAGTAATTTAACTTCAATTTTTTGCGAAAATTGATTTTTATTTTAGTTACTCGTTAAAAAATTCTCTGTAACAGTATAGAAAATAAATTATTAAGGGGAACTTTTAATATTTGATTTAAATATGTTAATAATAATTAACAATTTATTGTATTCAATTATTATAGTAAATCATTGAAATTATAGAAAACTGGAGCTGGAATTTCAGGGTAGGTCTCCAAAACTTCAAGGGAAGATAATATTATCTTAACATAAGTTATCAAACTGTTTTGATTTTAAATGGACGAGTTTTATAATTTGAATGGTTAAATTAGTTGACAATAATTGTAATATTTATTAATTTTCAATTGCTGTATTTTTATAAATTGCGGTATTATTTTCAAATATTTTTGCTATAAAAACTTTCTCAAATTTATTTAATTTTCACTTTGCTAATAATATCACCTCTTCCTCTACACGTAGGATGTGGATATAATTTTGTCGTTTTTTTTCACTCAAATGTTGTAATAGTATTGTATTTTGCATTATTATTTATATTGTCAATTTAATTTATTACTAACTTTTTGTTAATTTCCATGAAAAATTGTAAAACTTTCAGGTTATTGTTAAAGATTACACTTTAACAATATAATTACTAGTTCAAATGATGTGTTTCAGATAAAGTTGTTTGAAATCATCCAGATTCAAAAAAGTTTTTCATCATTCATGTTTCTTATGAAGTTGAGGTTAAAACCTGTCGATCTTTGTTGTGGTATAATATATATATATATATATATTATTATATATATATATATATATATAATTATATATATAATATATATAATATTATATATATAATATATATATATATATATATATATTATACACCAAAGATAGTATAATAAATATATAATATATATATATATATATATATATATATATATACTATAATATATATTCTATTATATATATATATATATATATATATATATATATATAATTATTCTTTTTTACAGTCACACCAACAGCTCATGGAGAGCCTATTCAAGGAGTGGGGTGTTAAACTCATTTTACGTCTGAGTAGGACGAAGCTAAGCCTAATAGAGAGAATAAATAGCTCACATTCTCTCCCGACCAGGATCAAACCCGGGTCTCTCGCTTTGTTGGGCGAGTGGCTGATTATATATATATATATATATATATATATATATATATATAATATATATATAATATATTATATATATATTATATATATATATATTATATATATTTCTGCTATTACTGACTTCTACATTCAAAAAGTGAGATTAAATTTCAAACTTCTATTTTTCGGAAAGTTAACTTCTCTATGTTAGGCACAAATCTCTTCAGCCACAGCTTCTCAATTTTAAAATTAACTGTATGAACACCCTCATTTACAAATGATATCTTCCTTCTACTTCTTTCCTTCTCATGCCTAAGTAGTTCACTTCTCTCACAGAATTTCTAACCAAATTATTTTCAACAAAAAACGCAAAACCTTATCCTCAAAACTATAAATCTCCTATCTACCCCACTGTACCCCGTAAGAAAATATACATCAAGGTTCTTTTTAATGATGTTCTTTTTATGAAAAGGATTTGTCCAACATCCTAAAAAACTTTTCTTTATTTAAAAATAACTGGTTTTTACAAACGGCTGCACCATTCACTCACTAATAAATCACAAGGAAAGATCCCCGAAAGTTGAGCATCGATAATATATAAATATGGCGGTGATATCACCTACGTAGGTAGTACAACCCACCAATTCGGTGTTCAGATATCAGAACGCAAGCAGGTCTCCTACAGATCACAATTTTCACTCTCTAATCCAAATAACTAGTTTCTCTATTGGGTATCATTGCCTGCCTGAAAATCACACCATTAAAACTAACTCCTTTTCTAATATTTCTTAAATCAGCCAACCAACTGATCTACCAATTTTAGAATCCCTCTTTATAAAACCGCTTTCCCTAGTTTTAATCTAGACAGCAGTCTTATAACAACTTTTTTGATTTAACTATGAACACAGTTTATAATTGATACCACAAGTATTCTAATTCAATGTTTTATATTTTCATCGTCAAAAAAAAACAAACTATGAATAATTGCGAATAATATTAGCCCTAGACTGCTGTTACTTCATAAAAATTATTTAACGAGCAAACCTCCGATGTTTTCATAAACCGGTCAAGTTTTTTGTTCTTCTCAGTGTTTACTGGCTTTTGTCTTTGTAATTTTTATATCTTTCGTAGGAGGAAAAAAAAGAAAGAAAAAAACTTTAAAAAATATTATTTAGTATTTAAAAATAAACGCCACTCTCTTACTTTTCTTATTTATAATTTTTACGAATTTTTTCAACTGCAACACAGTTACGATTTATTCATCAGTACAGCTTGCACCCTAGATCTTCTATGCCTATCTTATTCAAACATGGTTTCACTACGATAATACAACACCGGCACAAACATCCCTTATGTAAGACCTTAGTACATTCAAGACTTTGTATTAATCGCACCCGCCACTCACTCATCATCATTTGTTCCCTTTTAATTAAACATGCAACCTAAGTATTTAGTAGCAAAAACCTGTTCTATTGCTCGCAATCCCAATATATTCTACAAGTCCATCCCTACTTAACTATCGCCGTTTGTCCTGTTTATACGCTTTCTACCACTTTCCTTTAAACTTTCTCCTGATTCAACACAGAAAACCAAATCATCTGCATATAAAATAGAGTAAGACATTCCATACTCGACCAATCTGTGTCACTCTTACAGCCCAATTTCCCACTTCTACCATTAGTTTTTTCATCACCCCATCCGTATACAATTTAAAGATCCAGAGACATAAATCATCCTTGCCTAACTCCGCCTCAATCTCTACATTTATTCTCACATAAACTAAGTAACCTATATATGAAGCGCTTGTGCTTCGGTATGATATTAATGGATATTCTGATGATAATTCAACGCATAGATGTAATAAAGCCCTAGGTGTGTTAATCAGTGTGTTAATCAATATAAAGAAGAAACACGGAGGTTAATCACTACACAGTTCGGCTTGGGTGTTCGTATATTAAAGGTATAATATATTTATCACAGGATAATAGTCTATCATTGATTATGAATAACAGTTTATTAGGTAATGGATATTTAAAGCTTGACAACTATGACACATTAAATGGGGATGAGTGCAACTTCACACACATATTACAAGAGGCAGACGAGAGCGAGCGTCTAATAATAAGGCTATCCATTGACTCGGTCATTTGTCCGTTGCATGAATGTAAATTACGAATCTGATATTGACTATTTTGTGGAAAAATCTCTAAGGCGTTGAATTTCACTAGTTAGGGTGCACTATATATATATATATATATATAATAATATATATATATTATATAGTATATATATATATATATATATATTATATTATATATATATGATATATATATATATAATATATAATTATATGATAATTATATAATAATATGTAGACGATATATATCTCTCAAATATAATAATATAATATATATAATATATATATATATATATATATATATATATATATATATATATATATATATATATATATATATATTTAATTAACTTCCCACTTTCCGCAAAGAGTAGGGTGCGTGACTGCACGGAAAGAGTAAAGTAGAAGAGTATGACGTGAGTCGAAAGAAAAGCCCATCCACACCGTATTACAATATTGTCGCAACATAGTTTTTAGATCATTCTTCGTCGCTATTTTCCTCATCGGGTAGATCTTCAAATTCTTTGCTTTTCTTACTTACGGTTTCGTGAGAAATAGTTTGGAAAAATTCATGGTCCTTTTGTGAAATGTTGGTCAATAACGAAAGAAGACCTTTGGATTTTCTAAGGAAATTTTTACCAATGGGCAACATTCTTGCAAACTTTCTTGAAACTTTATTCCTTTCTTTGGAGCATAGTCTACTACATGCTCAGAAACATTTGGATCTAATGATATTTTGTACTGAATTTTTCCTTCTACTTTTCTTATTGGAAAGCATTTCCTTCTTCATTACGGTTGCGAAAGCAAAGGTTTTTAAAATTACTTTTGAAATTTAACATTTTTCCTTTCATTCTTAGGATCTCATTTGGTACTCTGGTTGCAGTTTTAATAAGCTGAACCCACTCATCAAGTGAAAAGATTCTCTCAACTCTATTTTTCTTCTTTTCTATTTTTGCGAAATCAGAGTCGTTAGGCAGAAACGAATGCCCCGACTCTAGATATGTGTGCTCCCAACTGTCAATATTAAAATGGCAAACTGCAAACATCATGAAGGAAATCATTGTCTTGTTTCGGTTGTGACCCTCACAACTATCACTAAAAGTTACAATTTCATTAATATTACTTAAATCTTGGCTTTTTAAGAAATGAAAAATGCTGGAACATATTTCATTAGCTCCTCTCCTTCCATCTGCTTCATTCCAGAGGCACATATATCCTTTGTTGTTATGTCTGGTATTTATTCCTAAATTCAATAACCATAGCTGCCTTTTATAAAATGTAACACTTGTATTTAAATAAGGGATGGGTTGTGTTTTTTGCATGTCGAAAGTGAAGCAGAGTATTGTTTTATCTTTTTTTGAATCTGACGTCTTTTTATTAAGATACTCGCGTGCTTAATATGCTCTTCTAAGATGGGCCTCATGGGTGTTAATTAAATAATTTTTCTTCAGGGATGGCAGAATTAATCTGAATTTTCAATTTATCACACATTTGACATGTGTCAGCTTTTGGGATGTAGATATGTACATTATAAGATTTAAAGCATTTAACGAAAATTCTATAGCTTACTTTATTTTGTTCTTCATTATTTTTTTCTAATTCTTCTAAGTAAAGTTCATATAACTTTTGAATTGTGAGTCTGGGTTTAAAGTATTGTCTTTTATTTAAGGAATAGTGAGATTCAAATTTTGGGAAAGCATTTAAAAATTTCTCAATCTTATCAAGAGTGGAAGTAGGAGTCTTGTTTGGTGGATGACCTCCTCTTTTGTCGGGTGAAATTAATCCTCCTTTGCTCTTTACTCTAAGTGCATAGTCGAGCCTTTTGCTAGAAATTCCAAAAGTGCTAAGAAGCATTGATTTACATACATTTTTACCATTAAGGTCAAACTTTCTGCTAAAATTTCTATTATTATGTGTCATAGTTCATCTTTGGATAGGAAGTACCTTCACACTTTGCACAATGAATAATGATTGAGTTTGCCAATTACCCGAAGACCAGAATCTATTAAAAAGAATTTGCCTTTCATTTACGGTCAACTTTTCATCGCATTTCATGCGACACTGACAGTTGATATTTTAAAAAAAAATTTCTTCAATTAATTTCCCTCTACAATTGACATGCAACTGTCCGGCTTGTAAGCGTTGTTTTCTTGATGCAAAACCCTAGCATTTATCTTTTCATACATGGGAGAGGAAGAAAGACCAAGGTTTTGTTCTTTCGGTGTTTTCTTTTCTGTAAGAGGAGTCTTTAAAAGTATTTGAAATGAACACACATCTGAAAATCAAAAAGAAATATTAGTTATTTAAAATTTAATCAATATTGTGATGATTTAGTAATAATGTATCAGTTAAGCTGTTAAGAAGCTTTATATATATATATATATATATATTATACACATATATAAATATATATATATATATAATATATATATATTAATATATCAGTTGAGCTATTAAGAAATTTATAATATATATATATATATATATATTATGCACGAACCGAGATGGCACCTTAAATTGGCCATGCCCTATGATATGATATGAAGTTAGTCTGAAATAAATCAATACGGAATGGAAACAATTGAATAATAGTAGTAATATAAATTTGCCTCTCTTATTTCATTAAGATTAACAACTGTTGGTAATTTTTTTTATTGATTTCTCCTGGATTGGAGCAATCAAATTTTGATATTTGTTCCTTATCCAATATGCCAAGTCTTGCTTCTAAAAATATTTTTGATGACTTATTTTTAGTCATTTGGTATTATTTTATATTTAATAATCCAAGACAAATTATTTACATCTTGCACAACTGAAATTGAACTAAAACTTTTTGTAAGTCATTCAGTGCAAAAAGAATTACCTTCACTAGTTTAATAAATTATAAGCGATTATTAAACTAGAGTACGATTAGTAAATTATAGTACGATCAGAAGATTTGAAATATGATGTTACGGTATTATTTGATACAAAGAGATGAATGGATGCACTAAATAATTAGTTGGTTAGGTAAGACCGGCTGTAATGTGCTGATAATAGTCAAAATACATAGATGTACCTTGAAACATTATGTTTAGATCTACTAATGTTAATGACTACTTTGATCTTGCCAACTAAAATTTTTAACTCCTTATATACTAAAGGAATAAAACACTTTAATCTGGAAATCGAAGCTGAAGCTTTTAAAGTGATTAATCGTATTTCTGTATTTAAGACTCAAATGTCAACTTTTAGGGATGGGTTCTCAACGATTCTTTCAGTTGTCCCACTACCAAAATACGAGTTCTCCCTCTCTTCTGACATAATTGAAGCCAGTCTCCAGAATTGGTGTTTTCATTTATTGTCCGATAATGACTTCACTAATTCCGGAAATTTGTAGGTTCTAGTAATTGTTCTCCTTGGAATGGTGTTAGGACTTCTTATATTACTTTACCCCATGTCATTTTTTTTAGTTCAAATGACACCTGCATTGAGCAAGAATATATGTTAATAACCGAGTGCAAATTTACATAACACTTTTTAAATACCGATATGAAAGCACTTATATAATTCCTAGCTTCAAATGGCGTAAAAAGGTTGAGCTTACCTTAATATTTCTACAAATAGTTCTCTTAAGATCGGCCAATGAATATTCAAGAAAACATTTAATTTCTGGATTAGTTACGTTGTTACTCGATTATTCGTGGCTGCTTCTCTAATCCATCTCTTATGTGGTGAAAGATGAACATCCTTTAATGTGTGAGGATTTTCCAAATGTAATGTATCAACAGTTGAAACGATTTTGATATTAAAATATTTTGTATAATAATAGTTAACAAGGGAGAAATTTGAACTACTTTTCCAATGAAGTAGCAAAGACACACAAGTGATTGGTTCCCCCCCTAAAAAACTTATAAAATCGCTAACACCGCTTAACTGGCTCATGTCATCTATACAGTGGTGATGTAACATCATATCAATGCAATCAATATATGTTAAATTTTTGTACCATATTGATTTTTTTATAAATAATTCAATATGAATTAAAATAGTAATTAATCAATGAGTGAAGGTATTAGTGTGGAGCCTTGACCTTAACACATGCTTCCGTAGTAGTCATGGATGAGCATTAATCGTCATCGACAATGATTAATGATTCATTTGTGTCTGAAAATGCACATCTGCTCTTTTTTTCTGCTTTCTCGATTTCCGCTCCTTGAAAAAAGTATCGTTTTCCGTAATCAGTTCTGAGGAAAGCATTTATTTTCTTTTTTAGGGTTAAGAGGTAAGCCTAATCTTGACAAATAAGTTTGTAAATCTTCAAGATAACGTTTAACGTAATCCGTATAATCCTGATCAAAGTGCACCTCAAATGATTTGATTGTCACCTTATCCGAGGATACTAGCGACGTAGTTGCGTAAGAAGGCATGATACAGAATTGCATTTATTGTATAAATAGTCCACCCTTTCTAACTCATGCCTTCAAATTCCCCTCTGTGAACCATTGGTTGGCTTATTATTAAATTTGGGATAAAAACAAAATCTGTGCTGGTGGGTCACTAACGACTGGGAATAAATTTGGAGTTTTCTTTCTCTGCTGTCAGTTGTTCCCGGCTCCACTCGAGAGTTGTGTCGTATATATATATATATATATATATATATATATCTATTTATTGAAAAATATAAATAATAAATAATATATAAATTATAATATATATATATATATATATATATATATATAATATATATATATATATATATATATAAAGAAACTCGCTTTATTTCGCCAGTTATAATTTGAATTTCTGGTCCATAATTATATACGATTTTATCTCCAATATTGATATTCTTTATTGCATGAAATCCTGTTGATGGTTTTCCATCATTAAGTATAATCTTTGTCTTGCAATATGGATGACGATGATCATCATTAATGTACCTTCCAAAACGGTCATCTGGTTTTGTAGCATCGATGATGAAATTTATAATGATAAAATTAGTCAAAATTTTAGCTACAGACATTTTCACTTTATATATATATATATATATATATATATATATATATATATATATATATACAGACATTTTATTTTATATATATATATATATATATATTATAGGTGATATTTGTTTAAAACTACAACTTCATCGATCATATCTCAAAAACTACAATGGCTACAGTGAAAAGGAATACATTTTTGGAATCCTTGTAAAATTTTAGTTAGGAAAATGTAAAAAAAAAATAATAATATATAAATAAAATAAATATTGGCTATTTTTTTTAGGAGCAGGGGACATAATATTATATATATATATATATAATATATTATAATATATATATATATATATATATATATATTATATATATATATATATATATATATATATATTTTTTATTTGTAAAGGTATTACACGGCAATGTCAGCGGGCTCGAGCCGACGGGGAACCAGGGGGGACGTTTCCATACCCCGTAGGGGAGGGGCGGAGGAACCCCGCGACACCCAAGATACCCCAAGAGCGGGGGTTTCGGAGACACTCCCCGGAGGGTGGTAGTCCTATACCGTAGTTCCCCGGAAGGCCGAGAGACCGACTCTGCATCGGTGCGGTATACCCTTGGGGTAATTCTTTAGTAAAAAAAAAAAAAAGCAAAATTTAATAAAAAGTCTATTTATTTTAACGAGTAACCAATAAAAGGTCTCTAAATAGGCTCTCTAATCATATTATTATAATTATTAACAATAATTTTTTTTATTTATTTTTTTTAAATTCCTGTAGCTATTGTAGTTTTTGAGATATTGAGTTTGTCACTTTAAACCAAATTCAACCATATATATATATATATATATATATAATATATATATATATATTATATATATATATATATATATATATATATATATATATATATATATATATATATATATATATATATATATATATGAGGTGTGTTCAAATGGTATCCGAACTTTGTTCATAAAAAAAATACTGGTATTCAGATACAACAAACTTACACTAATCTTCGAAATAATCCTCTCCCAACAATTTTGCTACTTTGGAAGCAGCGCTATAACGCCACACCTGGGATGGCGCGCAGCTTTTCCGTAGCATTCCGCATAATGTCTTCTCTAGACTGAAATATGATCCCTTTGAGGGGTATTTTCAGCTTGGGGTAGAGCCAGATGTCAGAAGGAGCCATGTCGGGAGAGTAGGGAGCTTGACGAAGCACAGGTATGTTGTCTGGCCTGGAATCTCTGCATCACATGTGAAGAATGGGCGGGTGCATTATCGTGATGGAGCTGCCCTCAAATCCGGCCGTTTGGATAGCACAGCATCATGAAGGCGACGTTGGACAGATAGGTAATACTCCTTGGGTGATGGTTGTGCCGTATGGTGCGTACCCGTGGTGAACCACGCCACTGGAGTCAAAGAAGAGGGTCAGCATGAGTTTGACATTGCTGCTGACCTGCCTTGTTTTATTGGTCGTGGGAATGTTGGATGCTTCCATTGTGATGACTGCAACTTGGTTTCTGGGTCGTATTATGAATATATTATGAATCACATCACTTGCAGATGTTATGTATGTTGTTGTAATTAATTTGTTTGTCAGCTGTCTTAAGCAAGAAAAACTCCACATATACCAAAAAGTCTCTCAACAGTATATCTTGTTTCTGTGTGAGATTTGTTATATTTTTCCTCTGCAGGTGTTTGAGTTTAAAATTAGAGTAAAATGATATTTATTTCTTGGGTATCCACTGCCCCCCTAGCAAAATACCTTGTAATTCTTGTTGTTCTAATCTCATTTTGACACTGCTATTTTTAAAAATTCTGGAATCATGGGTTGAACCAGGCCACCGAGCAATAATATCAAATATTTCCCCATTTTACCCACATAATTTGAACATTAATACTGAAGTGTTCTTTTCTATTCCGATAATGCTCACCACCTTCTCTATGTGGGTTCTGGATAGGTATGTGAGTGCCATCAATACAACCTAAAACACCAGGGAAACCTGCCAGATTATAAAAATGTTTCCTCATTCTTAACATTCCTGGAGGTGAAGGGAATTTGATAAAATTTGGTAGTTGGCGCGCTAGGAGTAATGAAATACGTATTTATACATATACATGGAATGATTAGAGTCTAATTTGTGAAAATCCCTTAAATGCTTGTCCACTCTAACATTTGGAGCAGAACTGGAGCATTGAGGTAAATGGCAGGCTTTTACGTTTTTAGCTTTGGCAGGTTTACGTTTTCTGGTCTTGTAAACTACTGATCTTCGTTCTTTGGAGCTGTATTTGTGAACAAACTGAAGATGGATTCCTACATTCTTTATCATCTTTTTGCACACTGGACAAGATTTAAATACTTTCACTGGCCTGGGGTTTTTTGTTTCCACAATCTTGAAGATTACCTTCTAAAACAATATATATATATATATATATATATATATATATATATATATATATATATATATATATATATATATATATATATATATATATATATATAAGTAAGCATTACTACACCAACCGTAGCTCCATAAAAGGCTATACCCCAAGATAGGGGGGTCGGTGTACGCACGAAAAACGGAATCATAAAGAGGGAGTCCAGTCAATAAAAAAGGTGGGCCGTTAGCAAAAAGGCAACAACAGAACGTAATCAGCACGAGAAGGGCGGAAAGAGGAAGCTAGAAACGGGGAAGGAGGTAAGGAAAAGAAAATGACGACGGCAGACAGGGGAGGGGCGGTGTACGCGCGAAGAGTAGAATCCAAAGAAGGAAGAACAGCTGAAATAAAAGGTGGGCAGCTAGTAAAAATCTACAACAGACCGGAAAGCAGCAATGGAAGAAAGGAGGGAGGAGCAAGCTCCCGATGAGAAGGGAGTGTGGGGAAGAGAAATAGTCGGGGGCAAGGAAAGAGAAAATGTACAACAGTGAGAGAGAACCAAGCAAAAAGGACAGTATGGGGGAGGTGGGTAAAAACAATGGTCAAGGAGTAGGCGAGGGCGAAGGACGACATGGAATTTACTTGGAAGGGGAGAAAGTGGGGACTGTGGAATTGTGGGGAAAAGAAGGTGAGGGGAAAGGGTGGCAGACCAATGGAACTGCGATTGGGAACGACGAGGCTGCCCTTAAATATCATTATAAATAATAACTTAAATAAACAGATTCCTGATGGAAGTAATATTATACCGGAAAGATTAAAAAATTGTTCAAGCGGGTTTTGATACCCCTGATTTAATTGAAAAAGATCTTGATGTTTTAAGGAATAATTTTTTTTTGCTGCTTTGAAGATGTGGAATATGTTTCACCAGTAGAAATCGCCACACATGATTGTTTCATCTAAAATGGCGCTATTAAAACATTTGCAACGACTAACGTAAATATATGTAATGACGTTTCTAATGTAAAAACATTTTCATCCACCAGACTTGAACCTATTTGAGAAGTGACAAAAAATCCCATTTCCTCTCTACCTCACACATTCACCTCTAAAATTATAAACCCCAAGTCCCTAAGTAATCAGAAATTAATGACTGGATTCCTCCGAAATTCAAATATTTCATCAGAAATAATAATTATACCTGAAGAATCCAATTATGTACCATTATCTCAAGCCAAAAATCTCTCATGTCCTGACAACTTCCGTATAGCACAGAGAAGAATTTCCAATTCTAGTAGTAATGATTATGTGAAAGTTGCAACGACTCAACAACCCACTCTAAACACAAATAATGTAATGAATAATGTTCCATTATCTCGAGCCAAAAATCTCTTATCATGACCCTTTCCATATAGCACATAAAAACCTTGTTAATCCTAGTAACAATGATCATGTGCCAGTAACATTTCAACAACCCGTTCTAAATGCAAATAATTTAGTTAATACTTCACAACTAATAAATATCTCAAAGGAATTTAGTCGTAAACCATTATCATCAGCTAATAATTGCTATTCTGATTATTACATATCACCTAGAACCATTGGTAATCCTAACAACAATGATTATGGGCCAGTAACAGTTCAATAACCCATTCTAAACACAATGTGGTGGATGCTTCATCACAAATAAATATCTTGGAGGACCCTAGGCGTATAAATTATCACTGGCTAATATTTGCTATTCTTACAATTTTCATTCTCAAAAGAAATACTCATACTCACCAATATTGCAAGATAAGACTAGTTAACCGCGGTGAGAAATCTGCGATGGTCCCTCCTTATTTGAATCTATATTGGTCATCTGCCTTGGTGAAGAAAAACAATCTGAAAAAGATTATATAGACCATGGCCAAAATACCACTGATGACAAGGTCATGAAAACCATATTATGATTAGAGAAATCTTGCTATTTACAATAAATAATTTTATATTAATAAAGAAGAGGAACAACTAAAAATTATTAAATCAAACACCGACCTTGCATGGGGGGGGGGGGGAAAGATAGGATGGAGAGTAGTTAATTAAAAGTGCATGAATATAACAGGACAATTAATTAAAATTGGCACAGGAGTAACAAAATCTTAAGTGCTACGCAAAGCAAAGTTTAAACCCCATACATACACAATATAAACACATATACATTACATAAACACGTAACACACACACACACACATATATATATATATATATATATATATATATATATATATATATATATATATATATATATATATATATATATATATGACCGCACTAGTATAAAATTAAAGCAAATATTAGTACGCTTAAAACTATGTGGCGAGCACATACAAGCGCACAAATACAGCGAGAACTATTATAAGTAATAAAAATTATGAAGCAAGGTGGTGTTGAAATAACAAGGTAGGAGGGAAACGCAATTGATCAAATTAAATATTAAAGGACCGTGAAAATATTTTAAACACGTTATCAAGCTTTCGTCTGAGATGATCAACAGACATTGTTCAGGAGCCTAACTGACCACGGCCACAAAGGGAAAGTTTTCCAATTATTGTGAAACTATTGGTTAGTTGGTGTTTTTGGATTTTAGAACTGTGAAATATTTGGAAGAAAGCAAAATTGAATTCTGAATAAAGTCTACTCTGCAATCACCTGGGATCTTGTTGAAATTGTTAGTGTTTCTGATGTAGACAGATTCAACTATTTTTCTTTTATTTGTATGGCTTATATTTTTAATTACAGAAGTGCCCTGAATATTGATGCGGTGATTATTAAGGAACCTATGTTGAGTTAGAGAGGAATTGGGATTATCATTATTTAAATCGTTGGTATGTTGATAAATACGGCGAGGTAGATCTATGGTCTCCCCTATGTAGACAGAAGGGCAGTTTGAACAAGGTATCTGATAAATGCATTTTGGAGGTATTAAAATTTGTTTTAAAGAGAAAGTATTATTTTGGGTGAAAAATACAGAGGATGGAAAATGGGATTTAACGTTGTTATTTAATTTATAGGGTAGGGAGAGAAATGTTTTGGGAGTTTTTTTTTGTAATACGGTTGTCTTGATAGTACTTTTGTTTGGCTTTTTTGTAAGCGGAGTTAATTATATAGGGGAAGGTATTTTAAATTAGAAAATGTAGAATATAAATATTTGTTTTCAGTGGATAGATGAACGGGGGAACAAATACGGAAAGCTCATAAGTGTAATGAAGATAGAGTAGAAATTTTTGTTTTTACTGTGAGCAGAATACCAATGGATATAACCAGGGGGAGAAGAGGGTTTTC
>JABUQX010041726.1:0-7500 GCA_015478945.1 Trachelipus rathkii
ACATTCTAACATCTAATGCACAGATTGCTCAGAACTAATTTTTATACTATATCTGTTTTTGTATAATGTCGTATAATAATACTGTTTCGGCTCTCTCTCCCAGTATTTTATAATTGCTCTTACAAATTTTTAAGCACCCTTTTAAAACAAGCAGATATGCTGAGAGGGCGCAAACGTAAAGCAACGAGGAGGTAGATTTTTTGGCTTTGAGGATAAGAATAGGCTCTGAAAGTTGTCTGATATGGCCCACTGCGGCTTCTTAAATATTATTATTATTTATTATTTATTACGGGTTGACTGGGACATTCTAGAGTGGCCAATGAGGCTTCTTAATTATTAATTTTTTTGGTTGACTGGGACAGTCTCAAAAGGATCATGTGGCTTTCTCAGTAATATATTTCTTATTTATTATGAGCTGACTGGGACAATCTAGAGGAGCCCAATGCTGCGCTTCTTAAGTATTATTCTTTTTAATTATTAATTATTATTGGTTGACTGGGACAGTCTAGACAGGTCCCCATGCGCTTCTCAAGTATTATTTCTTCATTTATTATTTGACTAATTTATTATGGTGTTGACTGGCGACATTTCTAGAGCGGGCCACAATGCACGGCCTTTTCTTAAATTATTAATTTTTATTGGTTGACTGGAACAGTCTAAAAAGGACCATGCGGCTTCTTAAATATTCATTTTTATCTTTTGAGTTGACTGGACATTCTCTATAAGCACCGTAATAGCGGTTTCTTTAATCATCATTTTATTATTAATTTACATATCACTTATATTGGTTGTACTCGGACAACGTCTAGATAGGCTTATGCTGCTTCTTAAGTATTTTATTCTTATTTATTAATTTATTAATGGGTTTGACCTGGAATTCTAGAGGGCGCTCACATGTGGCTCTCTTACTTATTAAATTTCTTAATTGGTTGACTGGGACAGTCTAAAAAGGACCATTCTACGGCTTCTTGTATTATCTTATTTATATGGGCTGATCTGCGGACTATTCTCACGAGAGGTTAATGCAGCTTCTTAATTCATTATTCAGAAATCATAATAGGAAGCTGCATTGAAAGCCTCTCTAGAATGTTCCCAGTCAATCCCATATATTAAACAAAGTCAATAATACAAAGAAGCCGGCATGGTCCTTTTTCAGACCTGTCCCAGTCACCAATAAAAATTAATAAATTAATCAAGCAGCATTGGCTCCTCTAGAATATCCCAGTAAACACATAATCAAATAATAAATAAGAAAAATACTTACTAAAGAAGCCGTATGGGCCTATCAAAGACTGTCCCAAGTCAATAATAATAATAATAATCTAAAAATAATAATTATAGCCACATGGAATCCCCTGGAATGTCCCAGCCAGCTCATTATAATATACAAGAATTTACTACTTAAGAAGCCGCAATGGTCCTTTTTTAGACTGCCACGTCAAACCAATAAAAAATTGATAATGAGAAGCCGCATTGGCCCCTCTATGAATGTCCCCCGGTCTCAACTCCACTCACAAAATTAAAATTAGGCAAAAATTTTTATATATAATTAATGTAATTAATGAATACTATTTATAATTAAGAGGCCAAATGGGTCTACCTACATGGTCCCAGTCAACCAACCAATAATTAAATAATTAAAAATAAATAAGTAAAAGTCGCATTGGCCCCCTCTAGAATGTCAAAGTCAATCCATAATTAATCTAAATAAATAAGAATAATAATTTCAGAAGCCGCATGGGTCTATCTTGACTGTCCCAGTCAACCATAATAATTCTAAAAATAAGAATAATTTATTCTTAAATAAATATTAATTATGGGTTGACTGGGACAGTCTAGTAGGCCCACCCACGCGGCTTCTGAATTATTATTCTTATTTATTAATTTTTGTTCTGGTTGCACTGGGACTAGTCTATGTAGGCCCATTGCTGGCTTTCTAATTATAAAATACTATTCATTATTACAATTAAATTATTATTAAAAATTATTCTTAATTCTAAATTTTTTGGGTGACTGGGACATTCTAGAGGGGACAATGCGGCTTCTAATTATTAATTCTCTATTTGGTCTACTGGAGATAGTCCTAAAAGGACCATCGCGGGCTTCTTAAGTATTATTGTTACTTTTATCTCTGTAGTTGATGGGACATTCTAGAGGGATAAATGTGGCTTCTTAATTATTATTTTTAATTAATTAATTTTATTGGTTGACTGGGAACAGTCTAGATAGGAACCCACATCGTCTTCCTTAAGCCATTTCTTATTTCATTATTTATTTACTGGTTGACTGGAACATTCTAGATGGGCCAAACTGCGGTTTCTTAATTTTTACATTTTTAATTGCGGTTGACTGGGACAGTCAAATATTACCCATGTTCCCTCGCGCGCTTATTAAGTTATTGTTCTTACTTATATTCATGGGTTCAACTTGGGACATCTATAGAGGGGGTCATGCCAGCTTCCTTAATTATTATTCTTCAAATTATTAATTACTTATGGGTCTGCTTACCCTGGGCACGTTCTACGTATAACGTCCCCCATTCTCGGCTTCTCCCTCGCGCAATTATACTTCCCTATTTAAATTTCAATTATAATGGATTGACTGGGACATTTCTGAGGGGTCCACAGCGGTTTTTTTAATTATTCTATTCTATTATTCACTTAAATTATTGTATTTCATGACTGGGCACAGTTTAGGTAAGCCCCATGGCGGCTTTTTAATTAATATAATCTTACCTACTCTTCCATTCTTAATTACACTTCACATCACTTTACTCTAAAAATCTCATTCTTATATTCTCTTTAATTTCTTTATGGTTTAAACATGGGCTCCATCTTCTGGTGCACCCTCCTAGGTTGGATTACTGCGTCTTTCTTAACTGTCTCTTTATATATATTACTATTATTAACTAATTATATATATAAATATATATATGATATATATAATAATATATATATATATTATATATATTATATATAATATATATATAATATACTCTTTATCATTATATCTATATATATTACTTATATATCTTATATTATATATATATATATATATATTCCATATATATATATATTACTATATATATTTCGCGTGACGTCACAAATCTGAAAAAAATCAAAAAAAATCAAAAAAAATCAAAAAATTGATTTCAAACCATTATAACACTTTTTTCCAATCATCACAAAGGCCTGTAGTAATCATTAGAGGCGACATTACAGAAATTTATTGCACAATTTCTCCTTCTTCTCTTTTTCTCAATCTACATGATAGAGTTTTATACATATAATCTGGGATTTGAACACAATAAATAAATCTTAATAATTTTGGAAAAAAATTTCACCGGGCTCCATAGTATTTTCTCCCACTCCGCGGAGAAAGTGTCGGCGGGAGTTTCTGTGGAGCAATCGGGAATCGCGAGGGAGTCCGGTTGTTCTAAAATCGACTCTGGCGAGGAGTCGGGAGTCGGGAGTCGGGAGTCAGGTTTGTTTTAAAAAGGAGCTCAGAGACAGTCGGAGCTCTGGGAGTTGCACGACCTAGATCTTCACACCCATCTTCCCCGAGATAAGGATAAATACTTGGGCACATCACTCTCTATATTAATTATATATATACTACCACTTTATAATATATACTATTATATGATCTAATATATAAAAATAACTAAGACTAACTATATAATACAATATTATATCCTAATATATATTTATATATATATACATTATATAGCTATATATAGGTAGTAGATATTAATTATAGAATATAATCACTAACTCAATAATAAATTATCATTAGGGATAAGAAAGCTGTTAGCTCAAAAAATAACGCACCAGCGTGGAGGGTAAATTGTCACTCCGCAGTTAGAACCCTATATACATGAATGGAAAAACCACCACATTTCAACCAACACAACACAACAAAAAAGACGGATATAACACTTAGTAACATGTAAACCACCACAATATAATATATATATAATATATAACCCCACAAGAGAATTTGCTGCAGTATTGGGGCCGTCACCGAGATAAATTTAGGAAAACATAAACCACGTAACTAGACCTGGGAGAGGTGGGGGTAAGGTTATGGGTCGGGGTTCATCATAGGGTATATATAATCAGAGCGAGAGGAGATCATTATCACGTACGACCAGCGACTCCGATAATAACATGGAAAGGATATGTGACGTTAACTGACTAGATAGATATCAGTGGCGGTGAAGAATAACAACAACTGCATTACTGAATACCGAAGGACACGTGAGGTATGGGCACTTGGTCACCGGAGTTACTGAGTGTAAAGCGCACACAACGATTGACACGAGAGGATGGTCCCAACGGTACTGCACAGAACCTATCATTGACACATATACGCCTGCATGAGAGGACAAGGTGAGCTACCCAGGAGGCACGACATCCACGATGGAAGACCCGAATTTATTGAGCAGTCTTACGTGCATTATACGAAGCGCCATCAATATTATACCACGGTCATCGATCAATTATCTGCAATATCACTGAGGAGGTATCAATCACGGTACCAGGTAGAGTGACAATTATACAGTGCGTTATCGAACGCTACTTGCGAGGAACATAATTATCAGGCCACCGGAGTAGCTTGTCACCATTAAGGTCCAGCGAGCACTACCACAATTATATATAGCACATCGAATATGCGCGACTTAGAGGCATTTGCCTCACGAAGAAAATCACATCCATATGGGACGGTATCGACGATTGGGGCAAAAGGTACTCCATTTTACAGGAACGAGTCGAGAGTATCATCTATCTGTACGCTTTCGAGAATCAGGACGTGCTAGAGTAATAGTAACATGACGACCGACTAGGAGGGAATTGCGCGCAATGCAATGGGTGCCTGCAGGTGCCGCCCGTGTTGAGAGAATGGGTCGGTTTTATGGTCTGGGGAGGCCGATCTCTTCTATGCGGGGCCTTAACGAGTTGCAGCAGTGCTCTTCCGATGGATTGTCACTCTTAACAGCCGTATCTAGTGTAATATCTCAGCAGCGTGACGCTACATTCCACTCGATCACCAATTATCTTAATATGTCGTGGCCATTGCTCCCCTACATCGGTTCTCACCGTTTTCCATGCCTAATTTATTTGGTTAGCGAGTCGACACCGTCAACACAACTACACAAAAGGCCAATGTGTGAACCGACTACCTTAGGACGCCGTTTTAAGAATTCAGTTCTTTGTGAGCGGGTTAAGGAGGAGTAAGAGGCCAGCATAATTAGCGCGAGCGCGGGGTACAAATGCATTGAACTTTAGTAGAGGGATGTTCACATGAAAACCGTCGTAGGAATCCGACAGCTGCAAACCCCTCCGGACCTAACTGCGACACAAGGCAACTGAGAGACACGACGTATGTGATCAATCGCATTGATCCACAGTAGAATATCGCTACCACTTACATACGGAGGAGCAATGCCAGTGAGTAACGGTGTTCAAGGCGTCATTTAACGTGCCAAGAGGGGTCATAACACGGTATTGAAGACAGACCAAGACCCCGCGTAGTCCGTCGCCGTACGATACCATAACATATAATTGTGTAATATGCAGCGCAGCAATCCATCGAGGAAACTACTACTAACTGCGAGACCATTTGGACTCACCTTGGTTACTTCAACATCATCTATCAACCTTTAATTATATAATCACGTATTGGGGGTAGAATTCCACCATGTTAATTGCGATTAGAGTTCCCAATAAAAGTGTCTCTCGTGTTCTTCATTACTTTTCTACCCCTTCCTTCGCTAACACACGAAATATAAACTCCTTTGTGGTGGCATTAATTTTTTGTTATACGAGTAATTAAAATATTAATTTTTAAAATAATAAATATCATATATATAATATAATACTATTGGGATTGTTATAGTTACGAGTATGTTATTTGAGGGAGTATATATATATATAATTTATAAATTATTACTTATTATTATTAATTATATATATATATTATATATATATTATATTAATTATATTAATAATTATTATTTATTTGAATAAATATATTATATCATAATAATTATATTATTATATATGGTAGATCAGTAGGCTATGCCACGAATCTCTCTGAGTCTCCTAATGTAAATGTTATTCCGTCGTAGTCTATTCCGCCCGAGTCACGCGAAACTACCAGAATAGGTGCGGAATAGCGGAGGTGTGCGGAGTCGTCAGGAAAATAGCGGACTTGCACGTGCAGGATAGCAAAAAAAGTTAAGTCCGGCTCTTAAATTATTTTGCAGCTACACTTTTTTTTTCTATAAAAATTTGGTATCGCGCGACACAGTAATAGTTGTGATACTTATGATTAAAGACATTCTTGGGTAGCTCAAGGGTTTAAGTTAATACACTTAGAAGAAAATACGGATAATGTTTCTAATATTAAAGTTATCACACTAAAACTTATACTTTAAAGTTCTAAGATCTTCGTGAGTTGTTTTTAATAGAATATACAAAGCACTTTTTTTCCAATATGGAATTCACCGAATCTACAACAACCTCGTTAATGTACGCCATATATAATAAATAACATTTTACAACAAGGTGGCACCTGATTTTAGATATTTGGGAAACTTGACACAGTAGGCATATTAACCCAACCTTGATCATCCTACTTGAGACATGTAGAAGGATATAAGGTAGAATAGGTGTGAGAACTGAGAGGAGAACTGAAAGAGAGAGACTAGAGGAGCAAGTAAATCAGTAAATACAAAGTTCATGAGGTGGTAAAAACCGAGTATATATG
Source organism: Trachelipus rathkii (assembly GCA_015478945.1). NCBI lineage: Eukaryota > Metazoa > Arthropoda > Malacostraca > Isopoda > Trachelipodidae > Trachelipus > Trachelipus rathkii. The sequence goes on from JABUQX010041726.1 coordinate 6,772, forward strand.
AAGATGAGAGAGATAGTAGAGTATGAGAGAGAGTATAGTAATATAATATGAAGAGAGAAGAGAGTAAAGTAATATTATAAATAATATAGAGTATAAATGAATGATATAATATAGTACTATGAGATAGAGATGATGAGTGGGTTAGAGATAAGCACAGAGAAAGTTAGAATATAATATGAAATATATATGAAGTATATATAAGATGATATATTATATAGTAAGAATGAGAGATGAGATAAGAGTAGACAGAAGTAGAGAGATATATATAGTAATATAGAGAAGAGAGTAACTGAAGTAATATTAGAGATATATATAATGAGTAAAGAGAGAAGAGAGAAAGTATGAGAAGAAGTAGTAAGAGAGTAAGTATAAATATAAAGAGAGAGATAGAGAGAGAGATGAAGAGAGAGAGAGTAAGAGAGTAGAATGAGATATATATATATATTATATATATAATATATATATATATATATATATATATAATATATATATTAGCTGTCATCGCATTAGCACCGACTCTGCAGGCGTCGAGGTTTTCATGGATTCTAGCTAAAGTCTTGAACGAAATAGACCTTCTTATAGGTGGACAGGGTTGGTCAAAAATATTTCAGAAGGGAGGCAGAATGATTTAAGTCAGGACCTTAAATTAACAAATGGACTGCTGGAAGGCGAACTAACACCAGCACTCCTCTCCACCAAGGACATCTTTCCTTTCAGCATAGGCAGAAT
>JABUQX010041726.1:10000-44316 GCA_015478945.1 Trachelipus rathkii
TCCTATTGGTAATCTGACCACAACCTTATACTCACTTAATTTTAATACTTTCCCTCCAACAGTTCCATCCTGCCCTACGCGTTTTTTTGGCACTTTAATCGGGCCGATTGGGTTGCCTTGCGTCGCTTCTAAGCTAACTATAATCGGAATGACTGTTTTGACTCTGGTGACGCTTCGGTTTCTGCCGATAAGGTTGGAACTGTAATCGTTGATGGGATGAGCAGGTTCATTCCTTCTTCGACTAAAGCTTTCTCTCCTCATATCCATGGTTCGATCGTGCTGTTCTCTGGCCATTCAGGCTAGAGACAGTGCGTATCGGAAATGGAAAAATTCTCGTTCTACTATCACTCTTGCTAATTTAATTCTGCTAGAAATCGTTGGATGGGATACTCTTCGACGAGCAAAGCGGGTTTCATCAAACGAAAGTGCGCTAACTCCTAGGTTTCTCCTACTGAAAAATCTTTCTGGCTCTTGCCAAAAACAATCTCTACAACTTCTGTAAATCTGCCTTTCCTCCTCTTATTCGATCTGACGGTTTTGTTGCTAAATTCTCCAACTGAAAAGGCCAATCTCTTTGGGCTCCTATTTTCCCCAACTCAAAACCCTGGACGATTCTGCATTCCTTCCTCCCCCCCTTTCAGGTGTCCTATGCTTTTGCCTGTGATTAAATTTGATCGGGCTGCATGGACTCCTGAAATCTATGAACGTTAAGGAAAGGCGGGTGACGCGGATGCGTTCCCTCCCCGAATTTTGAGGGAATGGGCCTCCGTGCTGACCCCGCCCCTAGTTCAACTATATTCTCTATTTCTCAAACTAAAACTTTCCCTCAGTGTTGGAAAGGCGCACACGTCCCCTTCATTCTCCAACTCATTTCAATTCTGCTCCCTCTTTTACTTCTAGAATGCCTCTCGTCTTAATCTTGAATTCTATTCTCAGCTGATGACTGGATATGATTTTCCCGGGTGGGGTCGCGCTCAACCTTGTGAAATTTTTAATTCTTTAAAAACTCACCTTCTACAAATCTCCCTCTCCAAAACACCTTCTAACTTTCCTACTTCTTTCGACGGTTCTCTCGTCTCTCTGTTGACAATATAAACAAAGCGAGCATAGTGCCCTTACATAATACAAAAAAAATGTTTTGGAAACTTCACATCACAACGGTTGCTAAGGGCGGTCCTCAAAAGAAAACTGGGAGTTTCTGTTTAGACTCGAGACGTTTTTGTCCTCTTCTCTAGTTACTCCAGCCTATACAAGGTGCTATCCGCCCTTGTAATGGGAGTACTTGCCCCATATACTGGGGGGGCTCTTGGTCTCACACGGCTTTTTGGTACAGGGTGCTGGTCAAAAGCCAAAAGACTTATCAAACTGTTCCGTACTTTCCACTTCTCTTGACCCTCTAACTTTGCGGCGCGAATGTTGGTGCTTTATCTCTTTTCTATAGGTACCTCTTCAGCGGCAGGTGCTCGAGGGAACTTTGTCACTCGCGTACGCACCACCTTTTACGAACGCCCTCGTAATCACTAGGGTGCTGTGTCCTGGCGGCACGAGTTTTGTGTGGATATTGGTAACTCCAGGCTAGTGCGCTGCGGTGCTTCCTTCTTTTTTTGCACCTCGTTTCTTGTGGAATTTCTCTTCCATCTTATGTGTTTCCTGCCTAATTTAATCTCCCCTAACTTCAAAGCTTGCGTCTGTGCTCGTCTTCGTATTCGCGCTTAGTAGGGAACTCTGAGGCCGTGCCAACACCTGTCCTCCTGTGATTAGAGCTTTGCCCGTGAGTGGATGGTGAACTTTCGACTGTATATAATAATATACTATATATATATATATTATTATATATTATATATATAATTATATATACTTATATTTATTTATAGTTATATATTAATGATTAGTATAAATATGCTATACTATTATAGTATAAATTATCTCTGTTAGGGAACAGTAGCAGAAGCACAAGATTATTGTAGTAGAAGGAAAAGATTTTAGTATAGCCATCAGACTCGAGTTAGAGATTCGAAGATTCTTAAAACGTTTGGTTACAGGAGTGTTTTATGTTTATCCATTACGGCTACATACTTGCCACCCCTTCAGACGTAAATTTATTGATACGTCTTGTTTTGGATTCGATATAAACGAGTAGAGTATGAAATTCTCTGAGCCCACTCTGGGTCATGCGGAGCAATAAGGTTTACGGGCTAGAGTTATGAGGGTGGTATTTCACTGTTCTTCATTTTGAGCTTAGATTGCAAGCCACGGATTGTTAGTAAAGTCCGATAGGTTATTATGCGCCGCTTGCCTGTGCAAATCGTGCCATCGGTACACGCGCACTATAATCGTAGCAATCCATCATTTATAACAAACTAAACAGACCAAAAAAACGTAGCAAATTCTTGTTGAAATCAGCTGTTAAATCTATTATCTATCTTTTTTTTATTTACCATTTTTTTTTTTTTTTTCTTCTCTTACTTTTGCCTAAAATACCACCTAAATTTAAAATCGTAAATGTTAAAAAGTTAAATTCGTATTTACAGTAAATATGTAAAATATGAAAAATCATAAAGTTAAAACACTAACGCTCTTTAACACCCAACAAATACACGACATAAAAAAAATGTAAGTAAGATTGATCTTAAACATTACACCTAAATTTAAAAGTTCAAGGCCAAATATATATAAATTTCTCATCTAAACACTGTGTAATATATGAAATCTTTCAGCTACGTAGCTTATATATTATTTACCACTATTCTATTTCATTATTATATATTTTTATTATTTATTATTCCTCTTTTATATATTAATATATATATATATATATATATATATATATATTATATATATATATATATATATATATATATATATATATATATATATATATATATAATATATATATATTATATATATATATAAGGCTATGGACAGGGGGAGTTAGGGGTTTAACCCCCCCCCCGAAATTATTTAAGCGATCAAAATTTTTGATTCCTTAAGCTCAGAAATCAATCACCTTCCTACCATTCTCATTTTCTCCCGACACCCCAAAACCACCTGTTATACCATCCCTTTTTTGATCACCTATCCAACCATTCAGGTCCCCCAACACTATCATAATATATAATAAATGGTTTATAATAATAAAATGGTTTATAATAAAACCAAATATAAGAAGAAAATTCAATGATAAACAAGAAAAATTAAAACCAAATTAAGTTGCCGTGGATAGCTTTATCATTAGGGAGAATGAAACTCTAAAACGGTACAATTCATTTATTAATCTCAGCTAAGGTCTTAAGGGTTTAGAATAATAAACACGCAAAATATAGAAATGAAAAAAAAATTAAAATATTTAAAAGAGTCAAACTGGAAACATGTACAAAATAACTTTAAAATAAAATAAAAATTTAGTTTCATTATCTAGAAAAAAAATAATTTTAATGCTTCATAAACAAAACCAAAACCTCTTAATACAATAAAAGCATACATTTAACACATCTAGGCCTTCATTTAAATGTATGGACTAAAGCTTCAGTCTCCAAAGTCTACTACTGCCACCTACTATCTACCAGACTACTAATATAAAGTATTACTAGTTCTAAATACAGTAAATTTATAATAATTCAAATTTTTAAAATAATTTCAGGACTTTCGTAACAATCAATGTTTATTTCTAGCACTAATCTTTAATAAAGATTCAAATGTTTTTATGTTTCCTGTGAAGTTGAAGCTTTACATATGTGGGTTGAAAGGTGTACTCTTAAATTACTTTTCTGATTAAAACTTTTATCATATTAAGAACATTTAAATGGCTTTTCACCAGTGTGGGTTCGAATGTGGGTTTGCAATTTTTTTATTAAAACTTTTTTCACAAAACACTTAAATGGTTTTTTACCAGTGTGGGTTCGAATGTGGGTTTTTTTAAATGATTTTTATAATTAAAACATTTATCTCAGTAGGAACACTTAAATGGTTTTTCATCCGTGTGGGTTCGAAGGTGAACTCCAAAGCTACTTTTATCACTGAAACTTTTCTCAGTCAGAACACTTAAATGGTTTTTCACCAGCGTGGGTGCGAATATGGGTTTTTAAATTGCTTCGCTGATTAAAACTTTTATCACAGTAAGAACACCTTAAATGGTTTTTCACCGCTGTGTGAGTTCGAATGTGGGTTTTTAAGTGATGCTTACTATTAAAACTTTTATCACAGTAGGAACACTTATATGGCTTTTCACCTGTGTGGGTTCGAAGGTGAACTCTTAAATTACTTTTCTGATTAAAACTTTTATCACAGTAAGAACACTTAAATGGTTTTTCACCAGTGTGGGTGCGAATGTGGGTTTTTAAATTGCTTCGCTGATTAAAACTTTTATCACAGTAAGAACACTTAAATGGTTTTTCACCAGTGTGGGTGCGAATGTGGGTTTTTAAATTGTTTCTCTGATTAAAACTTTTATCACAGTAAGAACACTTAAATGGTTTTTCACCCGTGTGGGTTCGAATGTGGGTTTCTAAATCACGTTTCTTATTAAAACTTTTCTCGCAGTAAGAACACTGAAATGGTTTATCATCAGTGTGGATTCGAAGATGAACTTTTAAAGTACTTTTATCATTAAAACTTTTATCACAGTAGGAACACTTAAATGGCTTTTCACCGGTGTGGGTTCGAATGTGGGGTCTTAAATTCTGTTTATGATAAAAACTTTCATCACAGTAAGAACACTTAAATCGTTTTTCACCCGCGTGGGTTCGAATGTGATACTTTAAACCATATTTACTAACAAACTTTTTGGCACAATAAGAGCATGTGAATGCTTTATCAGTATTATTACAATTATCAGTATTCAAATCGGAAATTTCTTTCTCAAAAAGATTTATGCCATCATTATTGTAATTTTTAATATTTTTATTAAGCAAAGCTGAAGCAGAACCACTATACATTGTTGGTGTTTTTCGTATCACATTTCTGGACCTAACGACATTTCTATCAGTGTCATATAGTTTTCCCTGCGAACAAATTATGACTCATAATTTGAGAAATTATAAGTTATAACGTTTTTGAACCAGATTATGAAAGGTAATAACGTCATTAAAACAATGACGTCAAATCAGAAAAAATCGCTCATAATCTAAAAACAACAATAAATTTTTATGACTCCCAAGAGCAGGCTATGCCTAGCTAACACGAACGTCGACTCCGAGAATGCTTTTGCAATACAAAAATTGTGATTGACAGCACGTTTCAAAAATTTTTATACTATGACGTCAGTCATATCATGAAAAATCATTAATCCAAAATTTTAATAAGTGCGCAACTATTTACTAATAGGATTTTCTTTCTAGAAAAAGTAACTTCCTGTGGGTTCCACCATCTATTCATCGTTATCTGCATTAAATAATAATATATCTATTTATATATATTTATATATAACATATACATTTTGAAGTGGATGTACAAGGGACTTTAAAAAGCAACATCAAGATGGCGGGCTTATCCACGTGTTAGTAACTAAACGGCAGGGGAAATATCCTAACCGAACGAAATAGGAATCAGGCCTGAGATGGTCCAGAGCTTATATAAGATGTTTCAGTTCCAACAGGAAAGACAATAAACGTGATCACTAACGAAGTGAGATGTTCGGATAGATGAGCTGAGGCGAAGATAAAGAAGGTAAAGTGAGACACATCAGGGAAGAACTTGTTTCTAAGGGTCGAGATGGCCTCGCAACCCACAAAAGAGATGAAACGACAGAGAGGACAAAATTGGAGGAGCAAAATGGACAGGTCGGGGGAACCCCCTGCGACTAAGAAATCCCAAACTGGTGAGATTAGTATGAATGCCAGACGCAATCGAGCCTCCAAGGACGGCCGACTCCTTTAATAATAATAATATAATAATAATAATATAATAATAATAATAATAATAATAATAATAATAATAATAATCTATAGAAAGTGATGCAAAAACATAGTGTATTTTCTATATATGAATAAAATATAATTTGTTAGATTTTATAATTCACTTCTAAAGTACTATAGTCTCTCCCTTTTAAAATTATAATATAGCTTTTGCTTTTGTCTTGCGTTGACCTTCCCTGGGAAGACTGAAGAAATAGAAACAGGTTAATAAATAAGAGGAGGAAGCCGGAGGAGGAGAGAGTTTAACAGAGCAAGGACAAGAGGATTAGTGGTTATGAAAAGGTCTAGAATGTTGGGTTTATCTCCAGAAAGTTCTCTGATACTAGTAGGGAGCTGCCCAACTGATTGAGTTAGGATAGAAAAGTGGTAGGCAAGTTCACCAGCTGTACACAATGAAAAATTAAAGGAAAGCTGCATTGGTGGCTTAATTCGGAAAATCGCATTCATTCAAGAAGAAGTAAAAGGAGAAGAAGAGAGAATGTGCTCTAATTGGAAGCTATTAAGAATGCAAAGATTTAAGGACAGTCAGGTCGCAGTTTAGGAGATAGATACAGAGAATAGATGAGATTAAGAAGTAGATTAACAGGATAATTTGTTCGTCAAAGTTGAAAATTGGAAAGACTCTAAATCAGAGACAAGAGAAAAAACAAAGGATGAGGAAGAGCATCTTGCCAGACAATCGAGTTGAGACAAATGAAAGAGTCCAATAGCGTAGGGTTTGGTGTCAGAAGTTTTGGTTAAGAATAAGAGAAATGAAGTTTAGAGGAGGAGGAGAGGTGATGATTCAGCAAGAGGAAATTAAAGTAGGAGAGGAACTGCGAAAGATTGCAGAAATTCATGACGAAAGAGACCGTGCATTAAGACAGGCCGGTAACAACCCCACCACCGGAGGCCCGTCAACTCCAAAAGTGGTGTTCGGGGGAGGGTGGATTTATATTATATATATATATATATATAATATATAATATATATATATATATATATATATATATATATATATATATATATATAATTTATTATATATATATATATATATTTAAATTAATAATATAGTTTTATATATATATATATATTATATTAATATATATAATATTATATATATATATATATATATATATATATTATATATATATAATATATATATATATATATATATTATATATATATATATATATATATATATATATATATGGCAATCTCGTCTAGTGAGGGGTTCGTCGTGGTCCCGTAAAGCCTAGGGTGGATTTTCCTGATACGACGAATTCTCACTAAATAGGTATAAAGGGGAAGTAAGGCTGGGCTTTCTTTTCGACTTATGTCCTGTTCTTCTACTGCTTTCTGTTTCCGGTGCATTTCACGCACCTTACCCCCAGTCTTGAGGAAAGAAGGTGAATTGATATATATATATATATATATATATATATATATATATATATATATATATATATAATATATGTATTATATAGTATATATATATATATATAATAATATTCTATATATATATATATATATATATATATATATATGACTCAGTGAATTAAAGTGCGTCTTTTCTAGCTTTAGGATAGTAATTTTCCTCTCGCGAGAGGGTGAGTTCGAATCTTGGTACGGCCACCTGAATGGACACAAAAAAATTTGCAGTCAGGATTAGATTTCATGTAATATTTAATTACAGTTCACAGCATAGCGAATTTCAATACCCAAACATCACTAAAAACATAGCCAGCACATACAACAGAATAATCTGTTATAAACGTATACAAAAAAATCTACTCTCCTCTCTCTCTCTCTCTCCTCTCTCTCTCTCTCTCTCTCTCTCTCTCTCATCTCCTCTCTCTCCTCTCTCCTCTCTCTCTCTCTCATTCTCTCTCTCCCTCTCTCTCTCTCTCTCTCTTCTCTTCTCTCTCTCTCTCTCCTCTCTCTCTCTATCTCTCTAACTGAATCTATCGCCCCTACCTCACACTCTCTCTCTCTCTCTCTCTCTCTCTCTCTCTCTCTCTCTCTCTCTCTCTCTCTCTCTCTCTCTCTCTCTCTACTCTCTCTCTCTCTCTCTCTCTCTCTCTCTCTCTTCTCTCTCTCTCTCTCTCTCTCGTCCCTCTCTCCTCTCTTCTCTCTCTCTCTCCCCTCTCTCTCCTCTCTCCTCTCCTCTCCTCTCTCTCTCCCTCTCTCTCTTCTCTTCTCTCTCCACTCTCTTCTCTCTCTCTCTCTCCTTTCTCCTCTCTCTCTCATTCTCCTCTCTCTGCTCTCATCTCTCTGCTCTCTCTCTTCTCTCTCTAGTAGAGGTGACTGTGATTGTCCTTAATAAAACCCTCCATACCCTAGATCCCTCCCATATTTGTTAGCATATATTCAGAGTTTTAGAAAGAAAAAATATATATTTTCAAAAAAAATATTTATAAATATGCATAAGCTAAAATAAAAATAAAATAAAGAACTACATATAATAATAATAATAATAATAATAATAATAATAATAATAATAATAATAATAATAATAATAATAATATAATAATAATAATAATAATAATAATTGTACTACAAAAAATACAAAAAATAAATAGATTAAATAAATAAATAAAGGTATATATATATATATATATATAATATATATATTTATATAGTATATATATATAAAATATTATATATTATATCTATATATTATATAATATATATATATATAATATAATAATATATAAATCATCACCACCTTCTTTCCCCAAGACTGGGGGTAAGGTGCAAATAACATGCACCGGAGACAGAAAAGTAATAGAATATGACGCAAGTCGAAAAAGAAAGCCCAGCCTTGCTTTCCTTTATATATATAATATATATATATAATATATTAATATATAATATATATATATATAATTATATATAATATATATTATCTATATAATATATATATATATAATATATATATAATATATATAATATATATATATATATATATAATATATATACTATCTATATATATATATATATATATATATATTATCTGTATATATATATATATATATATATATTTCTTAAATTTTTATTATTTTTTGTTGTTGTTTTTATTTAAATTAATTATTAATTGAAATTACTGAACCTCTATCCCATGAATTATGGTGGTTCATTACCTACCGCAGTAGAAATTGTTGCATGTATTTTCTGACCAAGTGGATTAGAGTGCCAAGATTATCTGGGTTGATAGCAAAGCCCGTTTCGGTTGAACGCATTTGTGAATTCTAGCCACAGTGGACTTGATTTGGAATCCAGATGTACCAACCTTCTGAGAGAGCAGAGAGAGAGGAGAGAGGAGAGAGAGAGTGAGAGAGAGAGAGAGAGAGAGAAGAGAGAGAGAGAGAGAGAGAGAGAGAGAGAGAGAGAGAGAGAGAGAGAGAGAGAGAGAGAGAGAGAGAGAGAGAGAGAGAGAGAGAGAGAAGAGAGAGAGAAGAGAGAGACGAGAAGAGAGAGAGAGAGAGAGAGAGAGAAGAGAGAAGGAGAGAGAGAGAGAGAGAGAGAGAGAGAGAGAGAGAAGGGAGAGAGAGAGAGAGAGGAGAGAGAGAGAGAGAGAGAGAGAGAGAAGGAGGAGAGAGAGAGGAGAGAGAGAGAGAGAGAGAGAGAGAGAGAGAGAAGAGAGAAGAGAGAGGAGAGAGAGAGAGAGAGAGAGAGAGAGAGAGAGAGAGAGAGAGAGAGAGAGAGAGAGAGAGAAAGAGAGAGAGAGAGAGAGAGAGAGAGAGAGAGAAATTGTCGTTAAAAAAATTAAATAACGGGAAATAGTCATAGACAGACAGAATATAGAGTTTAACAAATTATTGTGCTCACAGCGCCCCCCCCCCCTTCAGGCAGTTTTGATGTAATAATGGAGGGTATTGAGGAGAGGAGATCCTAGAATAGCTCACTGTGTAGGAGAAACAACCTTATAACCAAAATCGGAGAAGACAAATGAAACTTCAGTAAGTAAAGACCAATATAATCTTCCTTTTGACAATATATAAAACACTGGCTGGAGTGTCTACAAGGATGCAGGACCACATAAGCAATAAGATAATAGAAGATGAGACAAAAGGATGCATTTAGTGGTTGTGGAACAAAGAAACAGTTAACAATAAAAAAAAGGATTTGGTGGAAAACAGAAGGGCACAAAAGAACCTGGATAGACAGTTAATCGCTCGTGGCTAGAGATGGGATAAGTTTTGCTTTCTTAAACGTTATTGTATTTTTTATTTAATTTTTTTTTTTTGGTAGAAATTTCAAAATCTGAAATAAAATTTTAATTTAGCTCAGTATAAAAAAATATCCTCAATTCCCTTTTTCGGCAAAATTAGAAAATAAACAACTATTACATTTGGATCCCTATGAATCATACACCAAAAAACAAATCTGGCCTCAGCTATTCAAAATCTGACATGAAAGTGAAAATGAACAACTATTTCATTTGGATCCCTATGAATCATACACCAAAAGACAGATCTGGCCTCAGCTATTCAAAATCTGATATAAAAGTGAAAATAAATTAAGTGGAAAATATTGAAAACGATGAAAAAATTTTAAAGCAAAACTTTGAAAATGGACATGTGATAAAAAAATGTTTTTTTAGAAGCACTACTCGTGGCTAGAAGAAACTATGAGAATTCATAAAATCAATACAAAGACAAAAAGGAGTGATGAAACTAATATTAAAAAGGTATTATTACATGATGATTCGATATCTTGACCATTGTTTGTACCAGCACTTAATCCCCATGAGCAAAAACCATATCAACGGATACGGAATAAACCCAAGGAACGAAAAAAAAATTAAACAGATAACGCATCTGTTCTATAAGGATGATCTAAAACTAAACTCACGGAACAAAGAAGAAAATAAAAGGCAAGTTAAGAGAAAAAAAAATTCACATGGTATAGATATGAAATTCGGACTAGACAAGACTTTGTACAAATAGGAAAATGAAGGAAAGTAAGTGCAGAAAATATTATTAATTAAACAGAAATTAAAGACCTAAATCCACAAGTAAAATATAAATATCTTTAGCATCAGATCCTCAAATACAAAATCCAGAGAATGTAAAACATGGAGGAAATAGTGGTGGTAACAATGAAACCTAACCTAATTGCCCACCTATAAAGATCCTTGATCAGAGTAACATCTGAAATATGTTTGGCAGTATAAAAAAAGAGCCTGGGTATCATCAGGTTGGTGTTGGGTATGTAAAAGAGAACAAATATGTTAGCCCAGCTTAACTCTTTAGAGGAGGATATATAAAATACTATATATATTAAAAAAATATATATTTTAAATGTTCAGAGCAGGGCTATGAATATAATGACATTTATTTGTTTTAATAAATGTAATTTTAGCCTTCTTTCTCAATTTTATTCATAGTCGCACTCAGAATATTTAATACATTTTTCTTCCTTCTTTGAGTCAAACACTGGCAAATGGCACATAATTATTCCCTCCTCTACATACCCAACACCAACCTAATGATACTCAATCTCTTCTTTACTACCTATAAACATATTTCAGATAGTGTTACTCTAATTGGGAGCCTTCCTAAGTGGGTGATCAGCCTAGATTTTACAATTCTCAAAGCGCCACCGGTATCACCATCACATCCAAATTTAATTTGAGTTTACATTCTAAACTGCAATGATCACATTTAAACTTCTTACCGTGTGACTTCGAATGAAGTTCCAACTCATCTTTTTGTGGATTTTTCAAATCTTTGTTTTTAATCTTTTGGTTCTTTCTTCTTGACGACTGAGGTTCGTTTCTTGTTGGGCTTTTTACTTTGGGTGTGTCATCTTTCTCTCCATGGTCTACATTATTAGTATGAATCTACAAAAAATAAAAAAGGAAAATGCTGTAAAAATATCTTTTAATAAAAATAAAATTTACAAATTCAAACCCCAACTAAAATTAAAGAATCTATTACCACCAAATAATAATAATAATAAAATAATAATAATAATAATAATAATAATAATAATAATAATATAATAATAATAATAATAAAAAAAAATAAAGTTTTGATTTTATTTACAAGTTTCGTAAATAGTTATTTCTGTACATAGTTTAATCTTAAAATAATCTTTGAAAAAACACAATGATTCTACTGATTTTTCGCACCCGACGCCGGTTTCGTCTCTAAGACTGGAAGACACTCTTCAGAGGATTAATTCTTGTTAGCGAATGAGTATTAAATTAATATATAATAATTAAATCAAATGATATTTAGTCTAACAGATAATACATTAAATTTTGTTAATGTCATTAACATAAAATTTAATGTATTATCTGTTAGACTAAATATCATTTGATTTAATTATTATATATTAATTTAAGACTCATTCGCTCACAAGAATTAATCCTCTGAAAATGTTTCAAGTTTAGAGACGAAACGCGTCGGGAAATATACATAAATATATATTATTCTTCTCATTAAATTGTTTTCAAAGATTATTTTAAGAAAATTAAACTGTGTACAGAAATAACTATTTAGAAACTTGGAAATAAAATCAAAAACTTTTATAAAATCAAAGGCTGATATTGAATTCCTAAATAAAAATAATAATAATAATAATAATAATAATAATAATAATAATAATAAATAATAATAATAATAATAATAATAATAATAATAATAATAATAATAATAATAATAAAAATAATAATAATAATAATAATAATAATCACAGTGAGAAAAGCAGGTACACAAGATGGAAAATTTATTTATTGAATAAATCAATCAGTAATGATTTAAGGTACATGGCAATAAATAGATTGCTCGCCCCTCTTGATCTCATATCCACTCTCTTCTTACACGTGAGTAGACTCTCCGAATCACAAACAGATCATAAAACACTAATATTACTATTATAGACAACACCTTTTTCATATATCCATGCGTAGGGGGGGGGATAGAATCCTCACAGGGTATGTTCTGCGTGTTGCAGAAGGAGGCTAAATGGGACAGTTGTAGTTTGGTTGGCTATCCATTGCCACATATTTCTTGCTAGGAATGATAATGCATGAATCGGAAATGGTCGTGACTGCCGTATGCGACCTTCTATCTTTCGGCGAAAATGCATGAATCGTCTGGGTCGATGGAATGTTCCAGGAATAAATGGCGAGGAGAGAGGTGATGGATGTATTTTGAGAGGGTAAATTTGATTTAATTGCTATGACTTAAACAAAGATGAGGGGAAGCGGTAAAGACGAGTGATGTGGTGTGAAATGTGTGTGTGCAGGATTGGAGAGAAATGAGAGGGAGGAGTTGCAATTTTTATGAGTGAATTGTGGCATGGAGAAATGATGGATTTTGTTTGTGTGAGCAATATAACTCTAATGGTTAAATGTAAGTTTGAAAAGGTCAAGGTATGTGCCGTTGTAACAAATGGTCCATCTGAGGGTGATGTTGAGGAGTGTGACTTTCTGAAATAATTTAAATGATGTTTTAGATGGGGGGAGTAAGAGCTTTAGATTGATTATGTTGGGAGACTTAAATGGTTGGATAGGTGATCGAAAAAAGGTTGGTTTAACAGGTGCCTTTGGGGTGTCGGGAGAAAATGAGAATGGTAGGAAGGTGATTGACTTCTGTGAGGAGAGAGGTATGTGGGTAAGGAATACATTACAATACAAGAGTACTCATAAGCATACGAGAGTTGGGGTATGTAGAAATGGTATCGAAGTGAAAAGTATGACTGATTTTGTATTGATGAAGATGTCGAAATAGCTGATGGACTTTAAATCAGTGTGGAGGGTTGGGGATGGGAATATCATATCATCATGTTTTATGTAAGATTAAGTTTGTGAGAGTATGGATGGAGAGGAAAGAGTTAAGGAAGGAAGTGGGGAGGATTAAGAGTGAGAGGTTAGGTGAACAAGGTTTTAAAGGAAAGTATGTAAGAGAATGGATGGACGAAAGCGGTTAAAAGTAAAAAAAGAGGCGTGGCTGAATATGCTAAAAGCCAATGATGAGATCTCAAAAGAAAGGTGTAAGGAAATATATAAGGAGGAGAAAAGGAAGACTAAAAGTTTCATACGTGGGAGAAGGAAAGGAAAAAAAAAAGAGATAAAGGAATAGTTTGGAAGGAAGATGGAACAGGGATTTACAAGTGAATAGGAATCTTTTGAAAGGAAGAACGAAAGATTAAGAAAGAGAGTAAAGGGAATCTTCAGGGAATAAGGAATAGGGATGGTACTTTCGTGACTGATGAAATGGATGTGAGGAGAGTGTGGAGGGAACACTTTGAAAATCTGCATAATATTAGCAGTAATGAAAAGACTGATAGTGAATGTGTGGGTTTGATGGTGTAAGAAGAAATAGGTATTTTGGGGATGAGGTAATAGGTAGAGTGAGAAAGTTGAAGAATGGTAAATCTGCAAGTATAGATGAAATTATCAGTGAAATGATCAAGAATGGAAGCGAGATTGTGAGTGACTGAATATGGAAGTTGTATAACAAATCGTTTATTAAGGGTATAGTTCTGAAGGATTGGAGAATGGCAGCAATAGTACCCTTATATAAGGGTAAGGGGAACTGTAGGAACTATAAGCCAATTAGTTTGGGTGAATCGAGTGTTTGAGGGGTCTGATTGGCGAAGAACAAGGTGCACTTAGAAGTGGATGGTCTAGTGGTTATAGCGACCGGTTACTGTTAACTCAGCGACGCCTAGTCCAGTTTCGAATCCCGCTGATGGAGAGTAAAATCTCCTTTGACTCATTCAGTTCAAATGGATGTGGATGGCCTAGTGGATAAGGCGACCGGTTACTGTTAACTCAGCGACGCGGAGTATAGTGTTCGAATCCCGCTGATGGAAAGTAAAATTTCCTTTGACTCATTTAATTCTCATTGACTCATTTTCACATTGAAAAAAATGACAGAAAATGAGAGAGGTTATGTTCTACTAGCTACTACTATTTTTCTGTTACCGGTGTAAGTGGCGCACCTCACCCCCAATCTGGAGAAAGGAGAAACGATGAATTCAGTAAGGAGTAAGAAAAAAAGTCATAAACCAGAAAGAAAGGAAGAGAATCGGAAAATCTTGACAAATATAAAATAGATCAGAAATTGTGGATATTATTATTAGAAGGATGAAAGACGTAACTCCCTGGTTTTAGGCTTAACTAACTGGAGGTTTGAACTATGAGAAAATATGCTTTCGTGGAGAAAAATAAATTAGAAAAGAAATAAACTTTTCCAAAAAAAATTCCCTCATTGCTGATTTCATTGAAACAGAAGGAAGTTATAGGATTTTAAAAAAACGGTTGAGAAACAACCCATAATTGCGACCCTTGTGTAACTTGGAAACAAATGTCAAAGAAAATTTTTATCACACGTGATAAAATAATAATTTATGAAACGTCATACAATTGTTCAAATTCATAAAAAGAACAAATAAAACAATCGTTTAATTCTCTATTCTTACCAGACTTTCTTCTATTTGAGAAATTTGTTCAATATGTTGATCAGCCTCCAAATATTCTTCCTCAAAAATCAAAGGCTCGTCTTTTATTTCAATTTCATCTTTGACATGTATGAGGGAGTAAATTATTTCTTTCTGTGGTAAAGATAAATTTATAAATAAGTTTTATTATTATTATAATAATAATAATAATAATAATAATAATAATAATAATAATAATAATAATAATAATAATAATAATAATAACAATTAATAATAATAATAATAATAATAAATTCCTTACCGGAAGTTCCTCCAACCATGAATTTTGTCCAAAGCTTTGACCAATGTTTCTGAAATCTTCTGAACTTTCTAAGGGTTCATCCTTAATTTCCATCTCACTCTTAATATTCTTAATAATCAAGTCAAACTTTACTTTGTTAAAATATCTCAATGCCACAAAACCTTTCCTGCTTGATAAAACAATTAAAATGTGTATACTAATAATCTTTATTGAAAGGTTCTTAATTCTTTCTAAATGATGAAGACTAAATATAATCTATACAAATGTAGGCCTATAGCCAAATCTGATTCATATTTTCTTTTATTTTTTTAATTCGCTTCATTGATTTTTAATTTAATTTGAGAGTGAGAGTGAGAGTGAGAGTGAGAGTGAGAGTGAGAGTGAGAGTGAGAGTGAGAGTGGAGTGAGAGAGAGAGAGAGAGAGAGAGAGAGGGAGAAGAGAGAGAGAGAGAAGAGAAGAGAGAAGAGGAGAGAGAGAGAGAGAGAGAGAGAGAGAGAGAGAGAGAGAGAGAGAGAGAGAGAGAGAGATTCTTTACATTCACTCAATTTGTAACGCTAAAATTTACTCTCAACCCTCAACAAAGGCAGATTTTTCTTTCTCCACAAAATATCTAGGCTATTAGGCTAAAGACATGGCCACCAGGAGTTGGTAGAGAAAAAGGTTAGGTTAGGGTAAAAAAAATGACCATCTAAAGTTGGTAGGGGAAAAGTTAGGTTGGGATTGGGTAAATACATGACCACCAGGAGTTGGTAGAGAAAAAGGTTAGGTTAGGTTAGGGTAAAAAAAATGACCATCTAAAGTTGGTAGGGAAAAGTTAGGTTGGGATTGGGTAAATACATGACCACCAGGAGTTGATAGAGAAAAAGGTTAGGCTTAAGATATGACCACCAGAAGCTGGTAGAGAAAAAGTTAGGCTGGAATTGGGTAAAGATATGACCACCAGAAGTTGGAATATAAAAAAGGAAATGGATGAGGGGAATTATTTTGGAAGAATCAGAAAAGAGAAGCAGAATTAAATGCATCCAGAGATGAGCATTCTTTTGTCAGTTTATTTCTAATTCTGTCCATTAAATGTGATAAACTATCGTTTTTCAAGCCTGTTTTATCAAATTAATCTTGGAATAAAAATTAATAAGATATATTGGTATTCTCAAAATTAATTTAATGCTTTGATAAAAAATTTAATTAAAATTAAGATCTAAAGTCATTTGGGTGCTTATAATTAAAATATTTTTAAAAAATGTTGGTAAAAAAATTAAATAATAAATATAAGGAAAGACAAACATGTTTTGTTTTATTCTATAGCCAAAAGGTTTGCTAACATTTTTTCCTTTAATAAAATTTTTTGCCACTCATTGTCCCCCAGAGGTTAATATTTTATCTCAAAATTTTGGCACAGAGCCACACTTTAATTTGTTATTTTAACGCAATAAAACATGCAAATTTGAATTACTTGGCATTTTCTGATCCTAAATATAGATGGTATACATATGTATATCTTTGACCATTCTTATCTAACTAATAGAGGTCTAAATTAAGAGGTGACCTCAAAATTTTCAAGGTCATAACCTTTAAACCATTTCTCTGATTACTCTCAAAATTTCAGAAATGAATTCAGGGGTGAAGATGTACTTATACACCAAATTTAAATAAAATTGGGGAGGTCAAGGTATTTTATGCATTTTTTTTGGTTGATATGTCAGAGAATGCCCCATATATATATATATATATATATATATATATATATATATATATATATATATATATATATATATATATATATATATATATATATATATATATATATATATATATATATATATATATATATATATATATATATATAATATATATATTATATACATATTAAATATATATATATAGTATATATATATATATATATATTATATATATTATATATATTATAAATATTATATATAATATATATATATATATATAGTATATATTATAGTATATATATTATATATACAGGACCCACCATGGCTCCACAAAGAAGCGGCCACACTGGGCTGAAAAATCAGCACCATGGGGGGCCCTGTCACTATATATATATTAAGGTATATATTCGAATGTTCAAAGGAAGAGTTTGATGGTGAAATGAATTTCATCAGTCAAAATAAATAAAAACAAATAAAATTTATCCTTGCATTATTAATAGTCCTAATATTACATAACCAAAATCAAACTGTTATAAAGATATTCACTTCTTGAAATTACAAAGAAAATAGAGTACTGCTGAAATGGGAGATTCTGATAAGATATGGATAATCCTGTTTAAAGGTTTATGGGACGTAAGTAAGAAAAATGACAACAAGCAAAAGGGCCAGATGGGAACAATCAATAAGATATGAACAGATTGCGGGGTGTGGCGACGGCAAAAATTTGCAAATGGAGAGGTCTTGACAGTATAGTGACTGTCAGTGATATTAGTGTGGCCAATACGGAGGCGTGCAAGATACACCTCATGTAACGCTTTTGCATGTGGGAAGAAAACACTCAGCCAATGTTCGGCTTTATGTTTCTGAGTATCGATTAGAATTCGAGAAAGGCCAATCATTATAGCTAAATCTGCTGTAAAAAATTGAAGCATGGGGGAGGAAGGGTATGGGAGAGGTTGAGGTCAGGAAAGACAGCAGAGCACCTACAGTGTCCCCTGTTTAGGAGCCGTCAGTAAAACACTGGAGTAAATTCATTGTGAAATTGGGAAATGAGACAGGAATGATTCTTTTAACAAGGCAGCAGGATGGCAAGATTTGGAGGAAGAGGTCAGAGCCAAGCAAATGTAGGAGAGGCGAATATACAAGTGTGTACCCTTCATCAAAAAAAGCAGGAACCTTTTGAAAAGGGGATGTTGAGGAAATACAAGATGTTAAACGCGTCTGCAAAATGGCCAGTATAGGATTCTGAGGTACCTCCTGCAGGAATTGGTGTCAGAAGCAAGACAGTATGGGGTTTTGAAAACGAAGCTACTTGACACATGATGTATTCTCTTCAAAGAGAGAGTGCACACATTGGATTTAAGCTCAAGCTCACACTGGGGACGATCGAAAGGCTCAGTTAGAGATTACTGGATCTAACATATTATATATAATATATAATATATATATTATTATTATATATATATATATATATATATATATATATATATTATATATATAAATTATATATATATATATATATGATGCAACAGGTGTGAGCGGTGGATCCACAAACACTGCTCACGATTCAGAACACTACATTCCCCAAACCATGACTGGATATGCCAAGTATGCACCCCACCCAAAGATGAACAAGCAAAATCACAACATCAACATATTACAAATATACATAAATGGACTACAAAATAAAAACAAAGAAATAGAGATTTTTCTGAGATACACAATATCTACATAGCACTAATACAAGAAGCACACTTCCCTGAAACCCACCCAGAAGCCAAATTTTATGGATATGACTCCATTTAATCACCACAAATGACAAAACTAAAAAAAAATCACACATTATTAACCCTCATGCACAACTCACTACCACACTCACAAAAACATCACTAGGTGACAATACTAGCAAAATTCAATCATTCACTATAATGATCAGCAAAAAGTCACATAACATAATAAACCTCCACATTCCACATCACACCTCACCACACTACCCCATTAACTACACTCCAAATCTCACCCCCCCCATCTCAAACCTCCAAAACCCCGTAATAGGAGCTGATTGCAGTGCACATCACCAGACAAAAGAGGAATTCATTTAATATCAAATCTAGATCATTTAAACATTACCGATAAAAACTTCCACAGCAGAATTCCATCACAAACAAACTAATCAAATATATCCCCCAGACTTAACACTATGCTAATCAAATCTCCACACAAAACTCCACAATAGTCGATACAAACTAACCTAAACTCAGACCACCTCCCCATAATCATAAAATACCAAAAATATGTTGTTGTTTTTTTTATATAGGTTACATAAAAATAGTATCTTGTAAATTTGAGTAATTTTTTAAAAATTAGTTACATACACTTTGTCAATAACATGGAAAAGTTAATAATCAGTAAAAAAAAAAAAAAAAAAAAAAAAAAAAAAAAAAAAAAAATTGATTAATTGATAATCTGAAACACATTTCAACAATGATTCTTCTTCCCTACATGAACGAAACAAAGCTAAAAAGTTGTGATTTTCATAGCGTTTCTTTTAATATTTTTATTGAAGATATAAACTTTAAATAAGCATCAATAGGTAAAAGTTACTTAACACCCACACGGAACGGGAGCTCGGATAAAAAAAATTTTTTCACAGTATATGAAGAAGTCACTCTCACTCATCTATCTATTTTTAACATAAATGAAGAAAAAAAAATGACCAGATCTATCTCATAAAGTACACTATTGCTACAGCGAAATGGAATAACATTTTTGGAATCCTGGTAAAATTTAAGTAAGGAAAATGTAAAAAAAAAAAATTAGTTAATAATTATAGTGATATGAGGAGAAAGCCTATTTAAGACCTTTTATACGTTACTCGTTAAAATAAATAGACTTTCTAGTATAGTTTTTTGTTTTTTTAAATAAAGAATACCCTAAGGCTATACCGACATTTGCAGGGCGGGGTTCCGGCTTCGGAACTACGGGGTAGACTTATTTTCCCCCCTCGGGAGGTCTCGACCCCCGCTCTTTGGGTGTCGTGGGTTGCGGGGGTTCCTCCTCCCCTACGGGGTATGAGAAAAATGTCCCCTGTGATTCCCCGTCGGCTCGAAGCCCCCTACATTGCCGTTGTAAATACCTTTACAAATAATAATATATAATTTCGCCCCTAAACAGGGTAAAAAAAAAAAAAAAAATCATTTCGACCCTAGAACATCTATTTATGTATCATAAATGCTACCTGTGAAAATTTTTTTTTGATCCGAGCTCCTGTTCCGTGTGGGCGTTAAGTAACTTTGTCCAACTTAAAATGTGCATCAATGTGTAAAAAAAACTACAAAGAACTTTTTAATACCGTTTGTGTAAATTAAATGTTTATAGTTTTAATACAATATTTACATGAACTCAAGGGTGAACTGCACCACAGTTTCTGAATTTTTTTTTTATAACATTTTTATAAATTAAATGTTTATAGTTTTAATACAGTATTTACATGAACACAAGTGAGCACTGCTAATTACTAAAAATTATAATTACATTTACGCATATGGCATTAATTTAGATTTTTTTTAACCCTAGTTTGACGTTTACTTGTTGTATAGGGTTTTATGGAGGCCATTCAGGTAATCTCTAACCCATGGCCTCCTCAGACATAGAATGCAGGTAGGACTAGCAGAAAGACTTCATGGCATTGGAAAAGGCGCTGAAGCTCTAGCTACCCTACCCACTAGCCAACTATGATACTATCCCACTAGACTCCCTTTAGATCCAATCTATTGCTAAAATATATATCATCATTAATCATAGCCTATACAATTGAACGGTACATTTGAGAAATCATAAGCCGTTTTCGTTTTTGCATTTGTGCTAACGCTGGATAAGAAATGTTAATCCAGTTTTAGCACGAATTTCGGGCATAATCGACCGATTGTTTACAAAAATTTTGATCAGCTGTTCTAATGGAGCCATGGTTTTGAAAAACAAAAATAAAAAAAAAATAACTGGTTTTTATTACAAATATGATGAGTTTATCGATTTGGAAGAAAATTAGATTTAAAGCTAATTTCATGAATGAAACATTCATCAAATCAACGAACTACTACGCCGCAATCTTATTTGTTTACATTTTTTCGTTAGCATTTTCCTAAAATTCGGTAAGTACGGGAAAGAGCAACCTAACAGAATTTAGGAAATTACTAACGTTTCGTTAGCATTTTACTAAATTTGTGCTAAAATTGACATAAACGAACGACTTTTTAGCATTTTCCTAAATTTCGTTAGTAAAAGTGCAAAATCGAAAACGCCTTTAATAGTGCTAGATGATCCATAACTTGGAAATTTCTATAAGAGGTCCAAAGTCACTGCAATAGAAGCAAATAATGTTAAAGACAGTGTTGCCGAGTTGCCATGCTAATATTTTAGCGAGAATTTAAAAAAAAAATTGATTATTTATAATTTTATTTTATTATTTCTATTGAAATTTTTAAAACAAACAAACAACATTTTTTTTTTAAAAATCATGATTTTTAATTAAAAATCACGTAAAAAATCAGTTGATTTAAATTATTTGATGGTTTTCCTGCCATCCGTGCTTACAACCAACAAAAACTCACAACTGGGACCTGTATAATACAAAAGTTAATGCATTATGAAGAGTTCCCCCCTCTTTGAAAGCTTTAATGTTACTTTTATTCTTATTTATTTTTATTCTTTTTGTCTTTTTTTGCGAAGTGAATTGCGAGAATGTTTGCGAGTTTGCATTTACGGTAATTGAGTGTTTTTTGTGGTAAACGAAGAAATTGAGGTCCGGGTATAATACGAAAATTTATATATTAATATATATATATATAATATATATATATATATATTATATTATATATATATATATATATATATATATATATATTATTACATATATATATATATATTATATATATATATATATTATATATATATATATATATAATTATATATTGTGTTTTTATATATATATATATATATATATTATATATATATATATATATATTATATATATATATAATATATAATATATATATATTATATATATATAAATAATAATATATATATATATATATATATATATATATATATATATAATATTATTATATAAATATATAGTATATATATATATTATATATATATAATAGTATATATATATAATATATATAATATATATCTAAATAATATATATAATAATATATATATAAATATAATTTATATATATATATATATATATTATATATATATATAATATATATATATATATATATAATATATATATATGATATATAATATATATATTTATATATATATATATATATATATATATAACTATATATAATATATAATATATATATAATTATATTATAATATATATAATTATATATAAATATATAAATATTATATATATATATTATATATATAATATATATATGTTAGGCTATCGCCTCAAAAACAACAACGCTAGCTCTCATAGTGCGGCGGATGCGTGGGTTAGCTTTGGCGCAATTGCAGCACTTTTACAATCAAAAGTCTGCAGTCCGGCGGTGCCATCTTGAGTTAGCATTTTCGGCAAGAAAATCTCTTTTTTGGTAAACGAAGAAATTGGGGTCCGGGTCACTGTGTAGGCCGTTGCTTAAATTTGTGTTTCTGATACATTTAAAGTTCAGGCTGTATGAAATGCGAGGGTGTAATATCAGGGACGTGCACGTTATTTTCAAACCAGTGTAAAGCGCACCTCCGTTTTAGAGCAAAAAATTAAAGAATTGAAGGACCGGGTCCAATTATTGCTTCGGGCTGAGCCCAATTTTTCACCCCCTAAAAGTGGACACAAAATTCTTAATTTTCAGCCGATTTTGACCATATAAACACCAAACTGTAGCTTTTTCTGATGTCTAAAACGTCGTTTTCGAGTTTTTTTTTTTGTGTATGTAGTCATTGTTTTGGTATTTTCGATTTTTGAATATCCATGTTTTTGACATTTGTCGAAACTCCTCCTAAAATATTTTTTGAAATGATTTCAAACTTGAAATATACAAAGATTGGACTATTATCTAAAAAGAGTAGGAACGGAATTTTGATATTTGACCCCATACCTGAGCATTGGTCGATTTTCAAAACCTACTATTTTTAGGTGTTCAGATTGAAAAATTGGGATATTTTTTTGTGTTTATCCGATCTCCAGGAAATTATGGAGACAAAAATGGAAAGGATCAAGAAAAATCCATAAGTACCCTCACCGGATTAGACGAATGCGCCGAAAACTTGGTCCTAAATATGAATATACTGTTGAAAATACTTGCTGTACTTCCTGTTTCTGCAGCCTTAGTTGAATGAAGCTTTTTCTCTAAACTGAAATTAGTTAAAACGTATTTGAGAAAAACAACAAGTGAAAATAGTCAGAATGGATTTACTTTACTCTTTATTCAGAGAGATTTGCCTTTAGAAATCACCAATGATCAAGTCATCGATCATTTTGCTGGATCAAGGAATCCACGACGTTTACAGCTTGTTCTGTAAACTAGTTAAAAATTAAAACTACTTTGTTGATTAAAAATTTTTTTTTTTTTTTTTTTTTTTTTACTATTCCATTCCTACAAAAGAATTGGAATTTGTAACCTATAGCGGTTTTTTTGTAAAGAACTCCGAAATTTAAAAAAAAATTTTTCCCTCTTTCCTAATTTTATTAAACACATTTCTCAGTTATCTCTAGTATATTACATCTCAAATGCAAATTATAAGGGAAACCTAAAGAAACTAAATTTTCCCCTTAAATTCTCAATATTTATCATCCAGAGTAAAGGGGGCTTGCAAAATTCCAGCCCCCCCCCCCTGAACAAAATCCTGAGTAAGCCACTGCTTTCGACAATGTATAAAACACTGGTTGGAGTGCTAAGATCAAGGATGCAGGATCACGTAACAAGCAATAAGATAATGAAGGATGAGCGAAAAGGATTCAGGTAGGTGTCATATGGAGTAACTAATAATAAAAAACGGTGATGCAAAACAGCAGAAGGGAACAAAAAAAAAACAAAAACAAAACAAAACTGGATAGACAGTGTCCTTCACTCATGGCTAAAGATGCGACAAGCGTCTTTTTTTTTTTAAATGTTTTTTTATTTTTTATTTTATTTTTATTTTTTTGAAAACTTTATTTCTGGTCAGAAATTGATGGAATAAGAAAAAACTTGCTATCTTCAGTACAGTTTGAAATAGATTCATTAGAAAGAAATTTATTCTCATTTCAAATCTTTATAAAAAAAATCTTTAGAAAATAAAAAAATTACATTTGGATTATAATGAATCATACACCAAAAGACAGATCTGGCCCAGATATACTAAATCTGTTATGAAAATAAAAATAATTGAGTGGAAAATATTAAACACAAGAAAAAAAATCGATTTCCTCCCCATTGTTTGTACCAGCACTGAATCCCCTGACCAACAAACATACCAACGGATACAGAATAAACCCAAGGAATGAAAAAACTAAACAGATAACGCACCTATTCTATACGGACGATCTAAAACTAAACTCACCAAACAAAGAAGAAACTAAAAGGCAAGTTAAGAGTAGTCAAAAATTAACATGTTATAGATATGGAATTCAGACCAGACAAGTGAGCCTTTGTACAAAAATGGAAAAATGAAGGAAAGTAAGTGCAGAAAATATTAATTAAACAGAAATTAAAGACCTAAATCCATAAGGATTTTATTCACAGTCCTACTTAGAACATTTAATATTTTTTTCCTAATTCTTTAAAGGGCTGTAAAAAGTACCAACCGTCCTCAAACCTTAAGTCAAAGGCTGGCACATGGCACATAATTAATCTTTCCTCTAGGTACCCAACAATAACCCAATGATACTCAGGCTCTTCTTAACCACCTCCAAACATATTTCAGATGCTGTTACTCTAATTGTGAGTCTTCCTAAGTTGGCGATCAGGATAGATTTTACAACTTCCAAAGCGCCCACCACCACTTCTAAATTTGATTCGAGTTTACATTCTAAACTGCATTGATCACATCTAAACTTCTTACCGTGTGACTTCAAATGAAGTTCCAACTCATCTTTTTCGTTATTTTTTATACCTTTGTTTTTATTTCTTGGCTTCCTTCTTCTTGACGATTGAGGTTTGTTTTTTAAAGTGCTTTTTAATTGAGTCCGCCATCTTTCTCTCCATGGTCTACATCACTAATGCGAGTCTACAAAATAATAAAAAACGAATATGCTGTCACTAAAAACATGAATATTCTTCAATTTTTTTTATTTTCAAAAATATCTTTTAATAAAACTAAAATTTACAAATCTAAAACAACAGAAATTAATTAATCTATTCCCACCTACTACTATAATAATAATAATAATAATAATAATAATAATAATAATAATAATAATAATAATAATAATAATAATAATAATAATAATAATAATAATAATAATAATAATAATAATAATAATAATAATAATAATAATAATAATAATAATAATAATAATAATACAGAGAAAAGCAGGTACACAAGATGGAAAATTTATTTATTGTATAAATCAATCAAATGATTTAAGGTACATGATAATAAATAGAGAGAGTAGCGTGCTCGAAGCGATGGGAGTACCTCCATTGAGCTTTTGATTTGTAGGGCGTATCCCATGAAATTTCAGCGCAAAATGATGATTCGTTTCTTCTGCGCTCATGTTCACACTCTTCTTACACGGAAGTTGAGTAGATCCAAATCACACACAGACCATAAAACACTAATATTACTATTACAAATAATACCTTCCATATATTCGTGTCTGTGGGGAAGAAAGAATTCCCACAGCGTATGTTGTACGTGTCGTAGAAGGCGACTAAAAGGCCAGTGGTGGTTGGGTTGGCTGCCAATTACCACTCATCTCTTGCTAAGTTTTCTTATGCAGGCCTAGGACCTGGCCGTGATCACCGTAAACGACCTTTCGGTCACTGAAATTGTATGAATCGTATGGGTACATGGAATGCCAAAGGAATAAATAGTGAGGAGAGAGGTGATGGATGTATTTAGAAAAGGTCAATCTGGTCAGGAGGATTAGCCTCGAAATAAGCAAGCTTAAGGGGAGGTGCAACTATTTCTTAAGAAGATCGATTGACACTTCTGTGCAAAAAAGACGTTGGATGGTATAAAATTTCCCTTTCTTAAGTACAACCGGAAACGGTGCGATGAGAGTCATGTCTCACGAAAACGTGAGCACATGTAGAAAGGTCCTTTGGGATGAAGGAATGCACCTTGGGTTGGCGTGTAGGAGTTGGTCTCCACGACGCAGCAGGGCGTCTTAAGCGAGTGAGATAAGAAAGAGGATCAGCAAGTTGAGAAGAAGAAGATTGGGAGAAGAACTCACCAGGTAGACGAAGGGTGGAACCATAGACAAGTTCTGCAGCAGAACACTGATGGTCTTCCTTGACGGCAGTGCGTATGCCAATCATAACGAGAGGTAGAGCTTCAGCCTAACTCTCTGTAAGAGGTTGATCTGCTAGAGACGCCTTGAGCTGGCGGTGAAATCTCTCGCAGATCCCATTTGCCTGGGGATGATAACCGGTGGTACAAATCTTTTCCGCACCAAGGAGACTCATCAAATCTCTCCAAAGGAAGGATTCGAATTGTCTACCCTGATCCGAGGTAACAGTAAGCGGAACACCGAAACTTGAAACCCAATGAACCATGAAAGCCTTGGCTATGGATTCCTCTGTTGCGACAGAAAGAGGAATGGCTTCGGTTCAATGAGTAAATAGATCAATATGTGAGAATGTATCGCTTGCCATCAGAAGGAGGAAGAGGTCCAACGATGTCAATATGAACCTTTTCAAAACTTTCACCAGGCGGCAAGAAGGTGCCTAGAGGAGCTTTGGTGTGCCTTTGAACCTTTGAACGTTGGCAGAAAAGACATTGGCGTGTCCACTTTGTCACGTCGGGCCAAACAAAACAAGTAACCAGCTTGCGTGAAGCCTCAATGCCTGGATGAGAAAGTTAATGTAAGTTGAGAAATATGTCTTTACGAAAAGAAGGAGGAACGAATGGGCGTGGATGTCCTTTTGACATGTCACACAGGAGATTCTTTTCTATGCCGGGGAGGGTGATCCACTGCAGCTGTAGAGAAGAATCCTGCGGAAGAGCAGTGTCTTCTGACGCCTGGCACGTTGCCATATCCTCGTAGTTGATGTAGGGTAGTGAGGAAAGGGAGTTGACTTGGATGCGTGAGAGCATCTGCTGTGAAGTTATCAACTCCAGAGATGTGTCTGATGTCGGTAAGGCGAGTGTCGTTCATTTCGAGATGTTATCGCAAAGGTGATAGGTTTTTGTTTGGTGAGAATGTGGAACTCGCGGCCTTCCAAGAAGTAACGGAAGTGAAATACCGCGAGATATATGGCAAGCAGTTCACTACCAAAAGCGCTATATTGAGTTTCTGCAGGTTGAAGCTTGCAAAAAAAGAAAGCAAGAGGTGCCCACACTCCGTTTAAGTGTTGTTGCAAGACGCCACCGACCGCAAAATCGGAAATATCTACTTGAACTCTGGTGAGAGCTAAGTTCTGAGGATGGACAAGGAGAGTAGCATTCGTAAGAGCTTCATTAGCGGCAGCAAATGCAGCCCGACCTTGGTCAGTCCAGTCAACTTCGGTGGAGGATCCTCCCTTCTTAGGACGGAGCAGAGAGGTGAGAGATCGGAGAAGTTCAGCTGCATTTTGAAGAAAGTGATGGTAAAAGTTTATCATCCCTAACCACTGCCGAAACTGCTTCTGAGATTCAGGAAGATGAAAGGTGCGGATTGCAGCAACACGATCCTCCAGAGGACGTACATGCTCTGCAGAGACTGTGTGGCCAAGAAAACTCTCGGTCCTAGCTCAGTGGTAGAGCACTCGCCTAGCAAGCGAGGGGACCCAGGTTCGAAACTGGGTTGGAGCGAAAGAATGTGAGCTATTCTCTATTAACTCTAGCTTTGTCACACTCAGACGTTAATGAGTACATTTGTGGTGTGCTTTGCTACAAATGGGAATCAAGTGTTGCCGATGCTAAGGCTATATCACGACACTGTATTATTAATGATAATACACCCTTTACCTTTACCTATAGAGAAGAAACGCCGAGTACCCACTTCGCCGGATTGACACGAATACCATTCTCGCTCAACCTTGAGAAAACAGAGAGCAAGTGCTCTTGGTGTTCTTCAAGAGACTTGCTAGCCATGAGAAGGTCGTCAACATAGGCCCAAGCAAAAGGAAGTCCACGAAGAAGAGAGTCTATGAATCTTTGAAAAGACTGGGCAGAGTTCCTCAAACCAAAAGATATCCTGGTGAACTCGAAGAGACCAAAGGGGGTGCTCACCGCTGTCTTTGGTATGTCATCAGGAGCGACAGGGATCTTATGGTACGCCCAAACCAGATCTATCTTCGAGAAGATGGTTGCTCCATCGAGATGGAAGGTGAAAAATTGGATATGAGGAACGGGATATCGATCAGTGGTCGTCAAAGCATTCAAGGCACGAAAGCCTCCACATGGCATCCAATCGCCAGCAATGGCTTTGGGGACCATATGAGGAGGACTGGACCAGCTACTCTTGGAAGGACGCACTATCCCTAACTATATCATATGCTCAAATTCAGCCTTAGCTGCTTTGAGTTTCTCCGGAGGGAGACGTTGAGCACGGGCAAAGGTTGGAGGACCCATCGTCTCAATATGATGAAAAACAGAATGCAATGGAAGAGAAGTGGAACACGGATGAAGGAGAGACGGAAATTCCTTCTGCAGGAGAGCGAAAGAGCAGGAGAAGAAGAGGTTGAGGTTGAAGGAGAAACCACGGAATGTTTCCAAATGAAGAATGAGTTAAAGAATCAGGAGTGGTGAGAGAGGTAGATCCGTCTACTAATCACCTGTTACTGAGGTCAACAAGCAGGTGGAAGTGTGAAAGAAAGTTAGCTCCGATAATCGGTTGTGTGACCTTAGTAACAATAAACACTCATCGGAAATCTCTGCTAAGGGAGAGGTCTAGATTTCTATGGGTGAGCCATTAGCCGATTGAAGCCTGTGGTTTGGAAGAGGTGTGACAGGATCAACCAAAGGGTCTCTAGGGGGGAGAGAGACGGTGGCACCAGTGTCGATCAGATATGAGCGCTTCGTAGACTGATCGTACACCTTGAGAAGCGGAGGAAGTTGTGTGGTAGATAATCGGCCAGTGTCCTTAGTCGCTCCAACTAAGGACTGACCGGTGTGTTTCCTAGAAAGTGCAGGGAATAGCACACTTTTTGGCCTGTGCCCCAAAAGTGTGGTGGTAAAAACAGTATCCATTTGGAAAGCTGTTTCTACCTGCGGAGGGGAATCTCCCGAGGGAGCCCCTCCTATAGGAGGAAGAACGCATACGGAAAGTGCCGACTCTTACAGTAGCCTGACCTCCACCGTAAGATCAGCAAGGCTCTTTTCGAGGGCGGAAACACGTGCCTCCACCAAGGCAAATGCTCCGGGAGGGATAACTCCTTCAGTAGGAGTGGAAAAATTCGCAGTGGAGGAGGGTGACGAGGAATAGGGAGTCGCAACAAGCGTGGAGCGAATGGGAAGTGTAGCAGGAGATTTTGTGTGTGAGAGCCAACAGCAGAGACCTGAGGTGCATGGTGCCTCAGCATATTTGTCGACTATTCGGACACTTGGAGACTGAGAGTGGGTCGAGAGACACAGCACATTTCTTGCGGTGGGGGAGCTTCCTGGCAAGAAGAGGTGCGAAGAATGGCTTCTTCCAGAGGAGTGGGAAGAGCCTCCTTAGAGGGACAGCATCTCACAAGCGTTTTCGAAGGAGTACGATCTCAAGGTGGTGTGTTCTCGGAACTGTTCACTTGTCTCAGAGGAGGGAGCATGTGAGCTATGAGAGATCTTGTGTTAAGGACAGTGGGGTGAGGGTGTGGGAGAGGAAAGTGGAGGATGGCGAAAGTAATCCTGCATCTTGAGCCAACAGGGATGAGGAAGAGCATCCATGACTCGAGCATATCATGATCGAGCATATTTGTTGAGGAGCTGCGGTTTCACCAGCTGAGCGAAAATGGCCTCCGACTGCGTAACCAGACAATCAGAGTTCCTGTGGATGAATTGGGGGAGCGGTGTGGTATGGGAGGCAGCCGGGTTTGGAATCGCGTGCTCGCCTTGCTTGGAGGGCAGGTTCGACTCGTGCGTACCATTTTCGGTAAGGTGAGAGGCTAGCCGAGCGGGAGGACAAGATTGAAAGAGAGAAAGAGAGGTGGAGGATATTAGCAATGGTAAATATATATATCATATATCATATATATATATATATATATATTATATATATTATATCTTTATCCTATACATATTTTCAGATATATATTATGTATATATATATTATTATATATATATAGTATATATATATAGTATTATAATATTATTGTAAAATTATTGTAAACACTAAATGAATGAATTATTGCTACGTATATTGTAAATATTAAAATAAGTAATTAATAATAAGTAAATAACCTTTAATAAATAAAATTAACAAAAGAGAAAAACTGTTTGCAAATAATAATAATAATAATAATAATAATAATAATAATAATAATAATAATAATAATAATAATAATAATAATAATAATAATAATAATAATAATAATAATAATAATAATAATAATAATGACAATAATAATAAAATTGTTGTCGAGGCGATGCAACGCTCTTGGTAGTCCTGTCCTCGTCGGTCGTGGAAAAATGAGGTCCAGTAGGCCTGCTGTTGTTGGAGAGGTTGAGTGTCGTGGGCCTACTTCCGGTAGCCCTTTTCGCTTCGGGGTCATCAAAAATAATGCGGCTTGCTTGGAGGTTGAAAAAAAAGCCAGTACAAACAAACCAATGCATTCAACAAAAGATGAAAGGCCAGTATTGAATGGACAAGAGGTAATTAAGAACTGGTACCCCAAATTCCTAAAAATATAATACAATGCTAAGAAATTTGGGCTACTAAATAAATTTAAAAATACTAAAATAGTTAATTTTAAATACTAAAATGATAAATTTATGAAAATCGATATTATAATAAAGCTATGCAAGCCTAGGCAGAGTTGGAGGCCCATGGAACATCCAGAATGAGCCTACTAGAGTAAGCCTACTAGGTGGATTTTCAAAGCTCATTCTGTTCTGGCAAGGAAAAAATTGAGCAGCGATTCGTTACTATAAAAAAATATTGCAAAAATGATAAAATCCAGTTTATTCTTACCTGAATTTTCTACAAAAGAAGCTAGCTAAAAAATATAAATAGAATTATAAATGTATCAAAAATTCACTTTCACGAAAATGTCGCCGCTCCGCAGGGCCTACATAGCTTCACCACATTTTTAAGAAATATTTGATTAAAAACTTACACTATAATTAAATCCACCTTAACACATGACTCACCACATGAACGGGTACAAAATAGCTTGCAATAAACTGCTGAATAGTCTTTGATAATAATAAAGATATAAAAAACAGGAGGACGAAGGACGAAAAGCGTGAGTTTTTAAGATGGCTGCGTCAGACGGATTGAGATGATTCGGTAAACCGTATATAACGCTTATTTGAAAAATACCTTGCATTATCGGAGGATACCAGACCGCGTGCGGTAACATAATTCTCTTGCAGAGGTGATACCGGGTAGTGTTAATCCAAGTATCGCATTGGCCAAGACACTTTGCCTCTCCTCGATCTGCCTACAGCCCCCGAAGGAAAATTATCCACATATGTACACATAATACCTATTAAGCTCCCTTCTTTCTTCCAAAATAATGGAGCAGGTTATAATTTACTTTTTATGCCTCCTAACTCCTCAGCTACACCACCCATCTTGTTGAACCAAGCTCTACAGCAGCATCTTTCAAATAATAAACAGTATTCTTTTCTTTAATTCCCAAATACACTTCCCTTTTGCTTCTTTAGGAGGAATAACATAAACTCTTCTTTTTATAACATCCCCTCGTAAATAAGCAGATTTAATGTCATTAGAGTTACACTCCATCCTCCCTTTTTATTATTGATAACTTAAAGAAACCTCCCTTAGAAGATAGAGCTTCAGTAATTAAATCCTATCCTTCCTCTTCAAACCCTCTTGCGAACAATCTCGCTTTATATATATACATTCTTTCCCCTTCAATTTTTCACTCATCTAAGAGATATCTTCTTTTGTCCTCCATCATTCACCTTCTTAAAAACATTATTCGCCTCCCAAATATCAATTTCCTTTAGCTTAGCAATCAAAACACTTTCACCATCCCAATTGCCCAACCACACTTCCTCTTGATTCTCTATACTTTCAATCTCCTTATAATCTTAAAGTCAATCAAATACACTCACCACATTTTGTATATTATAACTCACTCAATTTCTTATTATTAGCTTTCCGTTCTCTACTTACACTTTCACATCCACACATTCTCCATTCTCTTTAAATATTCTTACATCTATATCTTTTTCCAAATTTTATTTTTGTCATATTCTTCTGCTATTCCCTCCAATACATAAATAGATTTGTTCTAAGACAGTGAACACATCCAACATAATAAAAAATATTAAACAGATTCTTCTTCTTCTTCTTCTTCTTCTTCTTCTTCTTCTTCTTCTTCTTCTTCTTCTTCTTCTTCTTCTTCTTCTTCTTCTTCTTCTTCTTCTTCTTCTTCTTCTTCTTCTCTTCCTCTTTTCTTCTTTCTCCTTTGTTCTTCTTACTTCTTCTTCTTCTTCTTCTTCTTCTTCTTCTTCTTCTTCTTCTTCTTCTTCTTCTTCTTCTTCTTCTTAGAAGGTGATCAAATCGATCGAACTATCGCCTTAGCTTATAATAAATAACTTTGGGATATTTCCCACTGCTAAGGAGCGTATGCGTTCTGAGAGAGACGGATGATTGTGGCATAGCTCACACTGAGCTAAGGAGAAATAATCATAAAACATAAATTTTTTTCTTAACAAACGTTGTAGCAGCTGTGATGTTGCTGCTCAGAGACGGATCTGTTCTAAGTGAGCAAACTCATATATATCACATTAAATAAGTAAAATACTATGCTAATACTAGAACAAGTAGCAACTAAGATGTTTAAAAATACAAGAACAGATCTGTTTTAAGACAGTGGACACATCCAACGCAATAAATAAACAAAATATTTCGATCACACTGAGTAGGAGAAATAATTTGAAAACAAACTTTCACAAACTTGTAGCACTCTATGATATTTGCTGCTTGTTAAACTGATTATTGATTCTGTTTTTAAGTGAGCAAGACAATCATAAGCCAATGCCTAAGCCTATGCCGAGGTCAGCGCTGGTAGAGCGGTGGAATGAGCTGAAGTTGGACTGAATGCAAGGAGCTGTACCGGAGCCTGAACCGAGGGCTGTGCCCTGGTCGGAACAAGTGCTTGAGCAGGAGTCGGAGGTGAAGGTAGTGGTGGCAGCGAAGGTGGTGGTGGTGAAGGAGGATTTTGAGGTAAAGGAGGAGGGATAGATGCGGGTGTGAAGAGTGGTGTTGCGAAAGAAGGTTGAGGAAGAGGAACCGAAGCAGTGTATGCATTTAGACAGTGATAACAATTTGGTAATTAAAAATTATTTAAAAACATTAAATTATGATAATTTTGAATGTTTAATACTTTAATTCATTTATGACTCCATCCATATAAAAATTAAATAGTCATGGATATATGATACATCCCTGGCTCACTCAGCTAATGAAATTAAACCATTCACTTTCCATTTTATTTATTCTTGCACTTCTCTATATCAACAAAAATACTTTTCATTCCATTCAGATGCATTCCACTAACCGTAAATCATTAACACCTGCCACTGAGCTTCAATCTTAATCCTGCCATACGCCTGTTGCAAATCCATAAAGCCTAAACACATTTTGTTCTTCTTTTCTCATTCATTTGCTTCAATGTAAAAATTGATCTATATATCCTCATCCTCAACCAGACAACCACACATCTAAATGCACCTTGTTCTTCAACAATCGTCCCTCAGTCACTCGA
>JABUQX010041727.1:0-15218 GCA_015478945.1 Trachelipus rathkii
CAGTGTCGCTGGGTCAGTTTCAAGATTTGGTGTTTTAACCGTTTCGCATTTATCATTGAAACGCTTTCGCGTTTTTCATTACTTCAATCATATATATATATATATATCTTATATATATATATATCCTTATAGCAACTATATATATATATATATATATATCACCTCTCTAACCTAACCTTTGCTCTTGTCTGAGACTCAGTGGCTAAGAATTCATCCTCCAACTCGTTTAATATATCCAACTATAACGTATTTCATAATTTCCATCTGAAGGGTGGAGTGTGTGCCTATGTAAACATTAATACTCCTGTAACACGTCTCGTGAATCTCGAATCTCCTAACTTCGATGTTCTATGGCTTAAAATCTTTCTTTCTTCTACTACAATAATCTTGTGCTTCTGCTACTGTTCTCTTAACAGAAAATTTTCCTCTTTTCTTTGAATATCTTACTACTTCTCACGAGACTGTTATATCTTCTCATCCAAATACTGAGGTCCTCTATTTAGGGGATTTCAATGTACACAACACTGAATGGTTGGGGTCCTCTCATACTGATTTAGGTGGGGGATGGAGGCCGAGATCATTCAGCATTCTCAACGATTTGGAGAATTAATTAGGGAACTTACACATATTCCGGATCGTCCCAACCAATTCTTGAACACACTTGACCTATGTTTCACCACTAATCCTTCTCTCTATAAATACACCACCTTCGCTCCTATTGGTAAATCTGACCACAACCTTATATCTCTTAATTTTAATACTTTCTCTCCAACAGCTCCATCCTGCCTAATAATACGTTTTCTGGCACTGATCGGGCTGATTGAGTACTTGCGTCTTCTACGCTAACTATAATTGGAATGACTGCTTTGGCTCTGGTGACGCTTCGGCTTCTGCCACTAAGGTGGGAGCTGTAATCGTTGACGGGATGAGCAGGTTCATTCCTTCTTCGACTAAATCTTTCTCTCCTCATAATCCATGGTTCGACCGTGCTTGTTCTCTGGCCATTCGGGCTAGAGGACAGCGCTTATCGGGGATGGAAAAATTCTCGTTCTTCTATCCTCTCGCTAATTTTCATTCGGCTAGAAATCGTTGCAGGGATGCTCTTCGACGAGCAAGAAACCGGGCTTTCATCAAGCAAAAAGTGCGCTAACCTCAACTAGTTCTCCCTACTGACAAATCTTTTTCTGGCCTCTTGAAAACATCTCCCTTCTTTCAACTTCTGTAAAATGCACTTTCCCCTCCTCTTAACTGATCTGATGGCTCCGTCGCTAACTCCAACTGAAAAGGCCAATCTTCTTTAGGCCTCCTATTTTCCTCTAACTCAACCCTGGACGATTCAGGCATTCCCCTACTTCTTCTCCTCTCAGGTTTCCTATGTCTTTGCCTGTATTACATTTGATCGGGTGCATGGGCTCTGAGGATTTATGGTACCCAGGAAGGCGGGTGGCCCCGGATGGCATTCGCCTCCCCACGAGTTTTGAGGAATGTGTACGTGCTGACCCCGCCCCCTCGTTCAACTCTATTCTCTATGTCTCAATACTAGCGCTTTCCCTCAGTGTTGGAAGCACGCACATGTCCAACCTATTCCGAAAAAAAGGAAGCCGCTCTGATCCCTTCTAACTATCGCCTATAGCTCTAACTTGTATTCTATCTAAGATCTTTGAAACCCTTCTCAACTCTCACTTCTTAGACCATCTGGAATCTACTGGAGATATACTTTCCTATTTAACCGATTTATGGTTTTTTCCGCTCTCAGGAACTACGGGAGACTTGCGTGGTGGCGCTTGAATATCCAAGGCATTTGACCGGGTTTGGCACGCGTCACTGCTCTCCAAGCTCCTCCTTTTGGAACCTCCCTTCTCTTTGCTTTCTTATGTCTAGCTTTCTTTCAAATCGCTCAATATCGGCTGTTGTTGATGGGGCGACTTCTTCTTCTTTTTCTGTCAATAGTGGTGTTCCTCAGGGTTCTGTCTTATCTCCCTACTTTATTCCTACTTTTCATTAATAAGGTCTTCTCACCTGCACATCTAACTCTATCCACTCCATATGCCGGTGACTCGACCCTTGTTCTTCAACTCATTTCAATTCTGCTCCCTCTTTTACTTCTAGAATCTCTCGTCTCAATCTTTCCGATTCTATTCACGCTGATCTGGATAGATTTCCGATTGGGGTCGTCTCAACCTCGTGAAATTTAATTCTTTAAGAAACTCCCTTCTACAAATCTCCCTCTCTAAAAAACCCCTTCTAACTTTCTATCTCTTTCCGACGGTTCTCTCGTCTCCTGTTGACAATATAAACATCCCTGGCCCTTAATATAAACAAAAAAATGTCTTGAAACCTCATACATCCCAATAGTTGCTAGGGTGGCCTCAAAGAAACTAAGAGTTCTGTTTAGACTGCGAGACTATTTTCCTCTTCTCCAGTTGCTCAGCTATACAAGGGGTCTCATCTGCCCTTGTATGGAGTACCTGTTCTCATATCTGGGGGGGCTCTGGTTTCGCCCGGCTTTTGGACAGGGTCAGTAAAAAGCCAAAAGGCTTATAAACTGTTCTGTACTTTCCACTTCACTTGACCCTCTATCTTTGCGGCGAGATGTTGGTGCTTTATCTCTTTTCTATGGGTTATCGTAGCGGCAGGTGTTCGAGGGAAATTACCACCACGCGTACCACCACCTTTACGGCGCCCTCGTAGCACAAGGGGTACTGTGTCTGCTCACGAGTTTTGTGTAGATATTGGTAACTCTAGGCTAGTTTCTTCCTTCTTTCCTACCACCTCTGTTCTGTGGAACTCTCTTCCTTCTTCCTTCTGTGTTTCCTGCTGGATTTAATCTCCCTCCCACTTTAAAGCCTGTCTGTCAACCATCTGTGTAATTTGCGCTGGCAGTGCAGATTTCTGCGTGCCAACACCCCACCCTGAATGAGACTCTTGGAAGTGATTGGGTGACAAGCTCTTAAAATATATATATATTATATATGTATATATATATATATATATATATATATATATATATATATAAATATATATATGTATATATATATATATATATATATATATATATATATATATATATATATATATATATATATATATATATATATATATACTTTTATATATATAAAAAATATATAAAAAATAAAAAAGTAAATATATATATATATATATATAAATAATAACTATATATATATATATATATATATATATATATATATATATATATATATATATGTATTTTTGTAAAAGTGAATTTTTGTATCTATATATATATATAGTATATATATATATATATATCAGAGCTGGGCACGCCTATAATTTTTTTGAGTGCGCCTGCGCCTATGCGCCTATGCCGCCGGACCTAGTGCGCCTAGCGCCTATGCACCTATATTTTTGTCACATCAGCGCCTATTCGCCTTTGCGCCTATGCGCCTTTGCGCCTGCGACTTTTCGCCGGCCGGTGGCTGTTTGCTAAATTTATTTGCAAAGTAAACTTTAGTGCGATAATAAAAGCATGCTTTTATAAGGAAGAAAAACACATTTATTAATTTTTGTAATTAAAACACCGTAAACTAATATCTACACGTCCTCTTCCTCCTCCATGTCCTTGTGGTCCATGTTTTCCCCCAGGAGGTTCAGCACGAGCGCTGAAGAAGTTGAAAATTTTCAGAGCCATAGTTGCCAATTTATTTGTAGTTAAGAAATATAGATTTATATATATATATATATATATATATATATATATATATATATATATATATATATATATATATATATATATATATATATATATATATATATATATATAACTATTCTCTGTGTTATTAATATACAAAATATATATATATATATATATATATATATATATATATATATATATATATATATATATATA
The DNA here is from genome assembly GCA_015478945.1 of Trachelipus rathkii. Classification (NCBI taxonomy): domain Eukaryota; kingdom Metazoa; phylum Arthropoda; class Malacostraca; order Isopoda; family Trachelipodidae; genus Trachelipus; species Trachelipus rathkii. The sequence goes on from JABUQX010041727.1 coordinate 3,887, forward strand.
TATTATATATATATTTTTATATATATATATATATATATTATATATATATATATATATATATATATATATATATATAAGTTTTACACTGGTTTTTAGAATGATACAAGTTTGCCACGCTTCTAAGTTCTAACTTTTAAGGGTAAAAAAAAATGCTTTGTTCCTGTTCATAGGCGCGGCTATAGGCGCAGAGAATTGGCTGTGCGCCTTTGCTTAGTCCGCCTTTTTAAAAATTGTTGCGCCTATGCGCCTTTGCGCCTACAAATTGATAGTGCGCCATAGGCGCATAGGCGCATAGGCGCAACTCGGTGGCGCAACGCCCAGCTCTGATATATATATATATATACATACATCCGGAATCCTCGATGCATGTAACTAGAAAACTATATATATATATAATAATATGTATATAACCAGCACTACATATGTACTAACTAACATATATGTCTTATATAATATATACATAATATACATATGCATAACATCTAAATATATAAGATGTGCTAAATATGTATATATATATATATATATATATATAATATATATATATATATATATATATATATATATATATATATATATATATATATATATATATATATATAATACATATATAAAATATAAATAAAAAAATATATATATAATAATTATATATATAATATATATAATAGCCAACATATAACTATATGCTAACTCATTTATATAATATATAATATATATAATAATAATAATATGTATATATATATAATATATATATATATATGAATATATATGCTGCTCTATATATATATATATAACAATAATAATATAACCTCCATATATATATGTATAATATAATATATGTATATCTTCTGCTGCTATATAACAACATATATATATAGAATATGCACCAATGTATGTAAAGGAATCGTTTTATGATTTATAACTAACGAACATCCTAGAGTAGACCGCATAGATATCGGTTGTTGAGGTTCTCTCCAAGCCTCTAGGTGGACGACGGAGGGACTTCGTCCCTCCCTCTGTCCCCCATCGGCTCAGACCCCTAATGGAATATATGTTTCCTTGAACTCAAATTTTATGGGGTTCGAGCCATTTGGGGACAGAGGCCGATAAGATCAACTAGAAAACCGGAACAACAGCTTATTATCTATGCTACAGCTCTTAGGATGGTTAGTTTTAAATCAATAAACGACTTTATATATATATAACTGCTCTATATATATATATATATATATATATATATATATATATATATATATATATATATATATATACTCTCTGTATAATTAATTCTATATGTATATATATGCTATCTTCTTTATATAACCTATTACTATACTTATATATATATATTTTGCAATCTGGTGCATATGCTTTATACTCTGATTCCAAAGCTGTAATTGGTTTCTTTCTGTAAGTGTCATACTTTTCGAGTTCGCAAAGGTGATCAAAATCTGAGTTATTCCCTTAATAATAATAATAATAATAATAATAATAATAATAATAATAATAATAATAATAATAATAATAATAATAATAATAATAATAATAATAATAATAATAATAATAATAATAATGATAATAATAATGATAATGATAATGATAATGATAATGATAATGACAATGATAATGATAATGATAATAATAATGATAATGATAATGATAAGAAAGAAGAAAGAAGAAGAAAGAAGAAGAAGAAGAAGAAGAAGAAGAAGAAGAAGAAGAAGAAGAAGAAGAAGAAGATTACAAGCACAAAATACACACCCGAGTGTATTATTCTTACAAAAGGACAGAATTTGTGTGAATGCGTATTGTATATGTGCACATATTTTTTGTACATTAAAATTTGTGTACATTTGTACTTTGTGTGTATTTTTAGACTTTTTTTAATCGTATTCTATATGTATTCAGTTTGTGTGTGTGTGTGTGTGTGTGTGTGTGTGTGTGTGTGTGTGTGTGTGTGTGTGTGTGTGTGTGTGTGTGTGTGTGTGTGTGTGTGTGCATTTGTTTATAGGCAAATTGTGTGTATACTATACACCTAAATGTAAGTATTTTTATTCTTGCATACATGTGGATGTTTTTGTTGTCCGCATTTAATGTGTGTGTACATGGTTAAGCATTCATTTATGTACTTCTAAAATTGTGTACACTAGTGTGTGTATATTGTGTTTGAGATTCGAATCCGATTCGACATCCGAATTAGTATTCACATCCGGATTCACATTCGAAAACATTTTCATTTTACACCCAGAGCTAGACATCCGTATTCAAATTCGAAGTCAGAGATCGACATCCGAAGCCAGATATTCTTATCCACATCCGAACTCAGACATCCGAAGCCACGCATCCACATCCAAAGACATCCGTATCCATATTCGAAGTCAAGCATTCGTGGTTACTTCGAACTCGGAAATCCGGACAAGCATCCGAAGCAGCGCATCCACATCCAAAGACTTTCGTATCTACTTTTGAAGCCAAGCAAACATATATAAATATCAAATCAGACATCCGGACAATAAATTTTACGCCCGTATCCGAAGCTAGACATCCACTTCATACCCAACACTTAATAGAAAGTAATATCTAGTACATATTATTATTATTATTATTATTATTATTATTATTATTATTATTATTATTATTATTATTATTATTATTATTATTATTATTATTATTATTATTATTATTACCGGGTGTGTGTGTGTGTGTGTGTGTGTGTGTGTGTGTGTGTGTGTGTGTTATTATTATTATTATTATTATTATTATTATTACCGGTAGTAGATGTCCAATTGCAAGTATTTTATAACAGTAGCAGTAGTAGTACCTATAATTTAACAGAATTTGTAGTAGTAATAGTAGCAGTAGTTGTGCAGTAATAGTAGCAATAATAGCTGCAGTTGTAGTAGTAGTAGTAGTATAATAGTTGCGCAGTAGTAGTAGTAGTAGTGATAGTAGTAGAGTAGATAGTCCTAGAGTAAGTAGTAGTAGTCAAATGTGTCGAGTAAGTAGTGATTAATTAACAAGTCATGCAGTATAGTAGTAGTAATGTTGTAGTAGCGAGTATAGTGTAGAGTAGTAGTAGTATATAGTATAGTAGTAGTAGTAGTTGTCGTAGTAGTGTAGTATGGTAGTATAGTAAGAGTAGTGCAGTAGTTGAATACAGTCAATGTCATAGGAGAGAGTAGTAGTATTAAGTAGTGTAATAACAATGCGTTGTAGTATAGTAGTAGTATAGAAGATGAGATTGAAGAGTAAAAGTAGTAATAGTAGAGTATAGTAGTAGTAGTAGTAGAAGCGCAGTAGTGCGATTAGTTGTAAACAGTGGTACCTTTGGTAGTGATTCTAGTAGTAGTAGTAGTAGTATAATATAAAGTCACTGTAGTACAGTCGTGAGATAAAATAAAAGTACTGTAATTAGTACTATACTATAGATAAAGATATATTATACGTAAGAATACTAAAAAATAGTATATATAGTAATTATATAAATAATAAGTATATATATATAAATATAATAATATAATGAAATTGATTATTTCACTCATCTTAAACAACAATTCCCATGTAGCGATGTCCTTAGGCGAAGGCTATCAAGGATTATATCGAGAAAGTAAACCGCTTTTTCCCTCAAAAGCCCATTAACGCTAAAATGAACCTCGAAGAACTAAGGTTAATAACCATCTCCATGTATTTTATTAATTAATGTTATAGTTATAGCGAAATGTGCTTCGAATCCTAATACGGGAAAAAAATTTATCTATAAATAACATTTTATTCGATTAGCCGATAGGCCCTTATGGGTCCATAAAACAGGTCTTACGCCCGAGCGAAGTACTTCGAGGGAGAGGTTCGTGTTGGCCGCTCAATTAAATATTAATCAGGCGAACGAAAGGGGTAAAGAGAAGGGAGTAGGTGTAGAAAAACCCCACTCCTCCCAATACTTAGCAAGCGAACGAAAGCAAACGAACGCGACCCCGAAGCGCGAAGGTGGATCCCGGCGCGGACACCCGTGCGGTGGTGGCGGTGGGTGGCCGGTGGCGGGCGGTCGCGTGCGTGGCGGTGGCGTGTTGGCGGTGGCGGTGCGGTGGCGTGGCGTGGCGAAGCGGGCGGTTGAGAAAAACTCGCGAACCCGGCGCCCGCGCCCAAAGGGCGAAGCAAAGGGGGGAGGGTAAACCAAGGTAGTCATTGGCAACGAAACGGGTAAGGTAAACCATAGAGTCTGGCAACAATAAGAGAACAAAGGGGTAGGTTAGGCGAAGGGGGTGAGGGAAGCGAAAGGGGGTGGTAACCTAAAAGGAACAGGGAAGGGGTAATGTGTATATCAACTGTAATGTCATCGCGGTAATGAACCAACTCGCTACATTGAGACTGCGCATCATGAAGCGCGCGTGTTGCGCACCTGCGTGCGCACATACGTACTATATACTAATCAAAAGGGTAGGCGTAAATAATAGATATTAAATAGAATAGAATATATATATATAAATAAAGTATAATTATATATAAGTATATAATATATAAAATATAAAGTAATTAATATAGATATAAATATATAAATATAGAATCTCGATATAAACACTGCATATAGCGTACATACAAAATCGATAGTAATACGTCCGTGTACGGCGCGCGGGAGGAATTATGTGACGTATTGCATTGAAAATAGCGAAACATGTACGGTGCAACCCTTAACCTACTTTCCAACTACTATGCGGGTATTGATACATAAATAACAATCCACCCAGACCTCCTAGTAACTCCTACGGAAATAGGTCTAGTGAAGAGTACTGGACACATTGACTGCAGACCAGCTACCACAAATTTTCCAACTTCTCTTCAACAGGAGCGCGGATAGATGGCCCTTCAGTTTCTGAAATATTTAGAAATGGAATCAAGAACTCAAAATCTTTTTTAAAGTTCATCTTAACATTTGTCATGTATGGGTAAATATAATGTAATGTATCAACATTGGTTAATCTAAATAATTATAATATATAAATATATAATATATAAGATATAATAATATAATAATATTAATAATATATATAGATAAAATAATAATATATATAATATAAATATAATATATATATATAATAAATATATATATATATATATATATATAATAAAATATAAATAGATAAAAAATATATTATATATAATAATTATATATAATTTAATAAATATAATAAATAACTATATATATATAATAATATATATATATAAATTATAGTTATAAAAACGATAAATTATATATTATATCATATAATATCTATATATATATAAATATATTATATATATAATAACTTAAGCATCTCTGTAAATACATAAAATAGCATATAAGTATATATATATAATAATATAATCATAATATATATATATATATATATTAGATATATATATATAATATATATATATATAAAATATATATTACTATATATAAGATACAAAGATGTTAAAGTTTGTGCCAAATTATAAAAGAACTCACCATAAATGTCACTTTCAGACGTCAGTCCCATCACCCCGTTGAGGTGCTTAATGTGGACGAGTAATATTCGAGTGTAAATTACATTAATTCCTCGTAATTTTACTTGTCTTGGCAGCTTGGTACTTCCCTTCATTTAACCTAGACTACCACGCCTTGAAGTGAAGATGCAGGGCTGTGCCATAAGCAAATCAAAATACAAAGAAACTGCTGAACTCGGTAAAGCCCCTATCCCTGTTTGCTTTGTTGCTAGCAAGTAGTTGACTGAAATTTTGGCAATAGTTAAATTTTTCCACCTCCTCGTTGCATCCCCGATTTGGTCCTGAGGAGAAGGAATTACGCAATAGGACATCTGCTACACATCTCTCTTCCTTCAAACAGTCAAGCCTAACACAATGCTCATTGATTACGATGTACTCGCAATACTCCTAACAATTATTAATACTGAAGACAAGGCTTGCCCTTACAAATGGTCGATTGTTCCTGTGCGACATCAAGTTCTAAGCCAGGTCTTTTATAAAAATCGTAGAGAAGATCCAGCGAGTAGCACTTGGTTTTAAACTTGTCCCAACTCCTTCCTTAATCTCGCACAGTTGTATTTGATTGGCATTCCACAATTCACTGTGCTGTAAGTGCTTAAAATGGATCACTTGACACCAGGAGAACAGCGATGAACATTTGAATCATCTCCTTAATAGCCAAGATGTTAATGGTAGGAAATGCAACGGCAATGTTATTTAGGCAAAGTGGCATCAGTTCTTCAACGCAGGATTTCTAGGTGCAGAGTTGTCTGCAGAACCTCGTGCCACTAATGTGCTCCATCCTTCAGCATACCACTAGCGTCGCAATCGGCCTTCAGCTTCTTCGCACGCTGTTTCGCATGAGCGGATCCACGCCAATGTGGCCTGTGCCACAGAAATTTGCAGCCGCTACTGTTGAAATGCATACAACCCGAGAAAATTAATTTTTAATTGTAGTTGTTCCTTAGAATTGTAAGAGTATACACTTTCAAACATACGTATTATTTCATATGGATTTTGTACTGACTAGCTCAAGGCCAAATGTGATGAAATTAGTATGATGTGGCTAGGACTGTGGCTCTGTCTGAGAAACAGATAACCTCTACAGGCAAGGACATCTTTCTCTCTTTTCAAAATATTCAAATGAATCCCGGGAGACACGTTGTCCCCAGAAAACTCCTGTTTTGTGTACCCAGTCCTAGCAGACTGCGATTGTGGCCACACATAAACTGACCTAAAGTAATGTTGGTCAAACAGTCTTCCATATATAGCATATGACATCAAGATCCCACATTCACTTTCTTCTGGAGGTGAGGCAAAATCAGAGTTTTCAGGTAGGAAGGAATTCGACAAAAACCACACTCCACAGAGTGAAATCGCCACATGCCATATAGCGGAAATTAGAACCAAAAAAACATTGGAAGAGAAAGAAGCACGAGATAACTGGTATTTCAAACTTCGAAAATTTTTGTATGGACTGTATTCTGTTAGCTTTTTTAACCTGTTAGTTGTGACACCATTAGTTAACCTGTACTAAAATAAAACACTTACTATGAAAGCAACTCTAGGACTCCTCTGTATTAATTTTAGACATAGACTGGAGATGATGGTCTGACGTTTTATACGGTGTCTCACTGTCCGTTGCGCAGCCCGGCCGCTTTGAACCTCCTTTAACTTGCAGTACATATCAGCCCTGGCGAAGAAGAAGGATGTTTTTCTAGAAAAAGTTAGCCAAAACGAAAATCCTTTTCATGTAAAAAAACTATGTGAAATATTTGATGGCAAATTTAAAATTAGAATAAAAAAATGCAAATAAACAACAGCATCGCTTGTAAGTACTGTACGGTCAAGAATGCGATTCCAGCTATTGATTTAATGTCAAAGCGGAAGTTTTTTACATGGGAGAATTCAAGCTTCTCTTTGTACATCAACCAATTGCCCTCAATAAGCGCCTCTTCCTGACAGACCCAAAGTCTTGAAAATGGCCATGGGTGCCAAGTCATTTGGCTGCTTTTTTTCAGGGAAGACAAGGCAGCATCAACAACCCAATAATTTCAAGAGTACACATCGACGACTTCACCGTTTGCAACTCTTTTCCTTAAGCACTTAATCTGTTTTAATCAACAATTAACACAAAACGACTAAAAAATTTAAATCGCAATACACAGTAAGCAAACTAGTAATGCTATAATAATAACAATAAGAATAAAAAGAATAAAAGAGAAATAATTTTAATGGTTTTCAATTACAGATAAAATGAAGTTTAAAAATAATAATAATAAGAAAAATAATAGAAAATAAAATTTAATAAAATAATAAAAACTAAGAAAGAAAATTAAATAAATGAAATAATAAAATAAAATAAAATAATATAAAGAAATAATAATAAATAATCATAATAAAAAATAAAATAAAATTATATTATTTATATTATATTTCTTAGTATTAATATATTATTAATATAATATTAGATTATTAACTAATGATATTATTATTTATTCTTTATTATATATATAATATATACTATTATATTATTATATATTAAGGATTATTATATTATTATTATATTATTATTATTATTATTAATTATTATGGAAATTAAAACAATAATTATTATTAGCTATATTATATATAATAATTATTATTAATATTATTATATACATTTGTCTGCTGTGTTGTTGGTGTTGTGTGTTGTGTTGTGTTGTTGTGTTGTTGTCGTTGTTATGAGGTGAGTGGGTGTGCTGGTTGATGTTGTAGGTATAAATCTGTTTGTGTGTTGGTGTGGTGTGTGTGTTGTTGTGTTGTGGTTGTTGTTGTTGTTGGTTGGTGTGGTTGTGTGTGTGTGTTGTTGTGTTTGTGTTGTTGTTTGTGTTGTTGTTGTGTTGTATTGTTATTGTATTGTATTTATGTATGAAAATGTTGTTATTGGTTATTGTATTGTTATGTTATTTTTTGATTGTTATTGTTATGTTAGTGTATTTTATTGATTGATGTATATATATTAATTTATTATAATTATTATGTATTAGATATTATTATTATGATTATATTATTCATATATTATTATATTATGATTATATGTGATTAATTATTATTATTATTATATTAATAGTATATATTATAGGATTAGTAAATAATAGATATTAGTATAATTATATAATTTTCAATTACGTATAATTATAAATAATTATATAAATTATAATATTAAATTATTAAATATTATAAATATATAAGATATAATATTAAATTATTTATATATATATTATATTTATATTATATTATAGTATAAATGTCAAATATTATTATTAATTATTATTAATTATATAACTTATTATATTATTATTATAGTAGATTATTATTATTCATATTATTAGTATAAATATATTATTAATTATTATTATTATTATATAGTTGATTATAACTATTATACTTATTATTGATATTCTTATATGTTAAGATTATATATTATTATAGATATATATTGATTATATTATTATGTATTATTATATAGTATTATTATATTAATTATTATTATGAATTATTATATTATGATAGATATATAATATATATGATATTATTAATTATTAGTTAATAGTGTCCACAATATAAAAAACGTAAATAGCCATCATAATTTAAATTAACATATAAGTAATTCACAAATTGTCAAAAAGTTCTATAAAAAGACACAAAAGAAAATACTTTCACTCTAAACTCTCTCCAAAGAAAAAGCATTCCACTGTCTGTCTCGAAAGGTGTCCCATCAAGTCCGAAAACGCTAAAGAGGCGGTAGGGATGTATCCGAGAGTATCGGTAATCGTATCGGCAGTAAAATCGGCCTTTTGCGGGTATCGTATCGGGTATCGGTACGGTTAATATGCCGATACCTTGCCGAGACTCCTTACTTGTTGGGTGAAGAATTATGAGAAACTTCAGATTCATAATTATTAACAAAAATATTTAATTCTTTTTATTGAATCTTATATATTTGTTTACGCTGAACACAGAAATGGAGCTTCATTTTCTCATATCGATATTGAGATATTTGCAAACTAAGTTGAATTTAGTTTTTACAAATGACTAACTGAGGTACTTATACATTTTATTGAATCTTAAATTTACGAACAATAACTTAACAGAACTTTACTTGAAAAGGCTACATACTATTAGCAGAAAATTAGCTTTAAATATACAAAAACAAGGCTACTTGCATAAAGGCTTGGTCCATGGCGTGTTTTCATCCTTGTGAACGATTTGGCTTCTATTCAAAAACCCACAAGACATGCACCAACCATCATGAAATCCTCAGACTTCCGGTATCGCCTTTCCATTGTCTGAAATCCTGGTGAACTTCACCCTGTTCTCACTACAGCCCCTAAATCTCAGTCGAAAAAAGTCCATCGAGGGTCAAATAACGCATTGTAAATAGCGATTGGGGCCTTGCGGTGCTCTACGCGAACTATAATTGGAATGACGCTTTGACTCTGGTGACGCCAGATTCTGCCGATAAAGTGAGAGCTGTAATCGTTGCATGATGGGATGAGCAGTTCATTCCTTCGACTAAATATTCTCTCCCAAACCATGGTCCGATCGTGACTTACCTGGCCATTCAGGCTAAAGAACAGTGCGAATCGTTAATAAAAAGATTCCGTTCCCTTACACGTCTTCTAATTTCTTCAGCTAAATCGTGCAGGATACCTTCGAGAGCAACGCTCATCAAACGAAAAGTGGGCTAACCTCCTGGATCTCTACTGACAAATCTCTGGCCTCTTGCCAAAATCATCTCTAACAACTTCGGTAAATCGCCGTTCCTCACCTCATTCGTCTGAGCGGTCGTTGCTCAATTCGCCCAACTGAAAACCCAACTCGTCGCCCTCTAATTTTCCTCTAACTCAACCGGACTGATTCGGGCATTCCCTTCCCGCCTCCCTCTCAGGTCGCCATCCTTACCTGTGATACATTGATCGGGTGCATGGGCTCCCTGAAACTATGAACGTTAGGAGGCAGGTGGCCCGATGCATTCTCCCCGTGTTTTAGGGTTTGAGGAATGGCCCGTCTGGCCCCTCCCCGGCAACATTATCTAGTCTCAATACAATACTCCCTCAGTTGTGGAAGCACGCACATGTTCCAACCAGTTCCGAAAAAGGTAGCCGCTCGAATCCTCTAACAGCCCGAATTCTCACTGTATTTTCATCTTAAGATCTTGAAACCCTTCTCAACTCCATTTCTTAGACATCTGGAATCTCATTCACTCCCGGATCGCCAGTACGCCGCTTTCGGCCCTCGAGTCTACTGCGATAGACTAGTCCTAATCTTACTGATTATGTCCGCCCCAGAACTGTGAAGACTGCGTGTGGACTTGACAATCCAAGCATTTGACCGGGTATGGCACGCGCACGCCCCCGGGCTCCCTTCCGTGGTTCCTCCTCATCCTTTTCTTTCTTACTATGTTATTCGCTCAACGCTCAATACGCTGTGTTGATTGGCGACTTCTCGTTTTCTGTCATGGGTGTCCTCATAGTTTGACCCATCTCCACTTATTTTACTTTTCCAATATAATGGATCTCTCACCTGCACATCTAATCTATCCACTCGTATGCCGAAGATTTCTCAACCATTTCATTCTTCATCATTATTTTTAGAAATGCCCTCCGTCTTAATCTTTCGATTCTAGCTCGCAATCGGATAGAGAATCGTCAAATTTCTGTGAAATTTAATTCTTCAAAAACCAACCTTCTACAAAATCCCTTCTAAACACCCCAACTTCCTATTCTCGAACGGGTTCTCGTCTCTCTGTGACACAAAATCTGGCCAAATAAACAAAAAATTCTGAAAA
>JABUQX010041728.1:0-7500 GCA_015478945.1 Trachelipus rathkii
ACATTATTTACTAAATACCTATTACATTATGGCCTTAAGCATTAAGCTGCTCATTTATTATTATAGAAATTATTATAACCGACATGTATCATTATTATATATATTATTATTGTTACAACTTAATATTTCAGTTACCATAGCAATGAATTATTATAAAAATCGTCAATACTATGGTTACTGTAACTTCTATTATTTTAATTACGACTAAATCTACTGTATTTGATTATGTTATAATAACGTCTCTACCTTAGTTAAAATAATATTTCCCCGCAAAATTTGATCTGATCTCATTACAAAAAGTTACAGTGGTAAAAGCAACTCATAAAGGTCTCTACTCACAAAAGCGTCGTCCCCCCCAATATTCACCCTCATCTGGTCCGGGAGTCGCCTCACGGACCAGCCCTTCCATTTTTTGAAATGTTGACGTTCTGTTGTGGGGGTGGAGGAGTTGCCGGGGGTTGCGATATCAAGGTGTACATTGGACAATATCGACCCTCACATCGAAATGCATGGTGCAAAAATTTCCTATGAAACCTACAAAGGCCTTCTGTACTAGGCCCAGCTGCAACGTTGTTATAAGTTGATCGGTTGAAATTTCTTCCTCCGTTGAATTTTTATCATCATTGGGGTGGAGCATTCTTCGTCTTTCTGACACGACATTCAAACAAAACTCGTATCGACGCTCTTTAGCTAGTGATATATTTTTCGGCCGATTCTCATGAGAGATTATCAGTCGACTTATCTCCCCTCTCCTGCGCTGAAGTCTCTCTGTTGAGTGGACTTGGTGACTTTTTCTTCTGCTGGTCGTATGGCGTTCACAGATTGCCATTCGTTTCCCCCCCCCGCGGGGGATTGGCGAGCACCGTTTGGGGAGAAAAATTTGTTGAAAATGTCGTCGGCTATTATCAATTATTTCCTCAAAATCATGGTTTTCTCTGCTTGTAGAGGGAGATCTGTAATTGCTTAGGCAATCGTAAGAGAAAGAGTTCTCTAATAAATTAGCACTCGTTCGGTTGGTTTATCGAATCGAAAGTCCCGGATAATCCAGGCATTTCTTTTATCTAACTCAATAATCGGATGGGAGCTCTCCCTCCTTCACCTGATTGAAAGACTTCTTCTATCTGAGTCTTAGCGACTAGGTGCATAAAGTTTTCTATTACCTGGACTAGTTTAGTATTACACCAATGTCCTTTTAAGAAGTTTCAACGAATGTAATTCTCTGGCTAATTTTTGATGCCAAAAGTTTACCCTCTCCCCTTTGACGATGATTCATTAAGAGTAAAGATCAATTGTCGTTTGCCGAAATCCACTCTACAGGCATTGGAATGGGCGTTGAAAGGGTGGGAATGGATTGGAGCGGGAGATTCTTTCCTTCTTTCCTTTTTTCTCCTAAGAGATGGGGAAGGATTGGACTTCTTCACCGGTTTGTGCTTCATACCCTTGCTTGATTCAATTTTTCCGAGATCTGTCTTCGTATTTGATGCCGTCAATCTTCTTCATTTACCCTCGATAGGAGGGGGCCTTCTGGGGGAGTGTGATGGGGTCTTTGATGATTGAGACCGAGTCACAATAGCTACGTTGCTTCTCTTCGTTTGGACTCTGAGCGACTTTCTTTTTACGACTCGCATTCTAACGGTCTTTTTTTTTTTTTTGTGTTGTTAGGGGAACAGTTTTTAAGCCCTATTTGTGATAACACAAATTAACATCTTTTAAGACACAATTTGAACTTTTGTTTTTTTTTTGTTGTTCGTTTTTTTGTGGTGTTTTGTAATTAGAGGGGACACTTTTTTTTTTTTTTACTTCACTTCTCTAATTAGGCACTGTTTGAATTAAACTTTTACTGTTTGACACTCTTTCACTCCAGTAGGTATGAGCGAGTTATCGAGTCACTCTGGGAGTCACATTCTTGTATAACCCTTTGATAGTTATACAGTGATAATGAAAACAGGGGTTATTCTTTTTATTTTTATTCTAAGACTAATTAATCAGGTGGTAAATAATGGGCATAAAAATTAAAAGTTAACACAATCGCTCAGTTCACAGACATTACGTAAATTGGTGAAGGTTAATATCATTAGTTTTATATTCAAACACAAATTTCCGGCCTTTAACAAGCCGACACACAACGCGACTTCTCTTCTTGTATCTTGAAGCCAAAACTGCCTTCCTCCCTCGAAATGCCAGGCACATTTCCGCGGCAGCATTGCCAGGATACTTCCTCTCCCCAAATAGTTGCATACCAAGGTTTGTTAAATATCTTTTCATATTAGCTAATAAAAATTAATAGTAAAAATTGACATACAGAGCTACTATTGAGAGGTGTACATAATTATTGTGAGGCAAGGAGAAATCCTGCCCGTCACATATATATATATATATATATATATATATATATATATATATATTATTATATTAATATATATATATATATATATATATATATATATAAAATAATATATATAATATAATAATATATATAATATATATATATATATATCTATATATATATATATATTTATATATATATATTAATTTATATATATATATATATAATATAATATATATATTTATATATATATATATATATATATATATATATATATATATATATATATATATATAATAATATGATCTATATATAATATATATATATATTAATCTTCATTCCCTCTTTCCATATATTGTTTAATAGGCGCTCGACGGTTTACTGGGTGATATATTTCCTATCTAACAGATTATGGTTCCCACCCTCAGGAAACGGGGAGATGTAAGATAGTGAGGCTTGAAATCCAAATCATTGACGGTTATGGCACGCTGTCACTGCTCCCTCCAGGGCTCCTCCTTTGGATTTCTCCTTCTCTTTGCTTATTTATGTCTAGCTTTCTTGCAAATCGCTCAATATCGGCTGTTGTGATGGGGCGACTTCTTCTTTTTCTTTCAATAGTGATGTTCCTCAGGGTTCTGCTTTATCTCCACTTTATCCTTGCTTTTCATTAATGATCTTCTCGTCTGCACATCTTAACTCTATCACTCATATGCCGATGATGGACCTTCATTCTTCAACTCATTTCAATTCTGCTCTTTCGTTTACTGCTGAAATTGCCTCTCGTCTTTAATCTTTCCTTCCTTCTCGCGATCTGGATAAATTCCGGGTGGGGTCGTTAGCAACCTTGTGAATTTATTCTTTACAAAACCCAACTTCTAACAAAAATCTCCCCTCTAAGACACCTTCTAACTTCCTATCTCTTCGACGGTTCTTTCGTCTCTCCTGTTGGACAATATAACATTCCTTGTGGCCTTAACATAAACAAAAAAATGGTCTGGAAACCTAACATCACAATTGGTCGCCTAGGGCGGCCCTCAAAGGAAACTGGAGTTCTGTATTAGGGACTGCGAGAACTTTTTTATCTTCACCAGTACTCCCAGTTATACTAGAGGTCTCTCATCCGCCCTTTATGGAGTACTGCTCATATCTGAGGGGGCTCCAGGCTTTCACAAACCGGCTTAGGATAGGATCGATCAAAGCCTAAAAGGACTTATAAATTTCCTGTACTTCAGTCACTTGACCCTCTATCTTTGCGGACGTGATGTTGGGTGCTTTATCTCTTTTCTAAGGTACCCGTAGCGGCAGTGCTCGAGGGAGCTTCCACTCGGCGTGCCGGCCCTCCTTTATAAGCGCCTCGCAGCACAGGTGCTGTCGGCACACTGAGTTTGTTAGTTGATGTTAGGCACTTCCAGACTAGTCTCGCTGGTGCCTCCCTCTCTTCCTGCCGCACCTCTGTTCTGGTGGAATTCTCTTCCATCTTCTGTGTTCCTACTCCAATTACTCCCTCCACTTAAGCCCCCGCGTCCTGATGCTCGCAATCTGACGTAAGTTGCCGTTAGGTTGAAATTGTTGAGTTGTAACACACCCCTCCATTGATATAGGCCTTAGCCCGTGAGCGGTGGTGATAACTTGTAAAAAAAAAAAAAAAAAAAAACAATAATATAATAATTATATATAAATATATCTATATATCATATATGTAATATATATATAATATATATATATATATATATATATATATATATATATACTATATATAAATAAAATATATATATATAGTATATTATTATTATTATATATATAATATATAATATAACTATAATATTTATTTTAATATATTATTTATAAATTATATATATATATATTATATATATTATATATAATATATAAAATATTAATAATATAATATAATATATAAATATATTTACTATTATATATATATAATCATATAATAATATATATATATATATATTATTATATATTAAATATTTATATATATTATATTATATATGATATAATAATATATTATATATATAATATTATATAAATAATAATCTATATTATAATATATATATATAAATATAATAATAAGTATATATTTTATATTATATATATATATATATATATATATTATATATATATTATATATATATATATTATATATATATAATATAACAACTCAATTAAAACAAGACACTTCCCTTCGGAAACTTCAACCCGACACCGCCACACATTCTAACCAAATAAAACAAACCTAAAACACTCAAATATCCAACCTCAAACCACCAACACACCAATAATCTTTCAGAATACTTACAACAACAATCTCACGCTTAGACAAAGAAAAACCTGGCAAGTCATTAAAAAATTAAACAACTCTCAAAACAACCCCCACAATCCACGAATCCCCATCTCTTACCCACACAACTCCCTCCCTCCCCAAAACAACAACTCAGAACAGTCCTCGCTAAAACACGTATGCCAACATCTCTCGAAACCAACCCACCCTGATAACAGGAAAATTAAAAAAACAACTCAGAAAACTCCAAGTTAGACCACACCTCATACCCCCAATTCACAACCAAAACTGACAATAGAGCCATTAAAAACCCTCAAAATTCAAACAGCGAAGGTCCAGACTCAATATCCAACCTTCACTAAAACAACTTTGGAGAAAAAGAACATTCTCCTAATCACAAGAAATCTTTAATAAATCATGGCAGCTCAACTACATACCACCAATCTGGAAGCAAGCATTCATAATAATCCCAAAACTCAAAACCAAAAAAAACCCTAACCCCCGCTCCTCCTACCGCCCAATTCACTTCTGCTTGCTCCATTAGTAACTGTAGAGAAGTAATTCTTAAACAAAATTTCCACCCCATTTACTCTCCCAAGATTTCCAACACGGATGCAAAAGGCACAACTCTACACTACCAGGCCTCACCTCCCTCACACAAACATCATTAATGGCTTCAACCAATCCCCTTCCCTAGATCAATACTCACAATGCAATAGACATAAATAAAGCTTTCGACATTCCCACACACATCCATATTCAAAAAATCCTCCTCCTTAGAAAATGATTTGACAAAAAATGGCTCTCCAATTTCCTCACCAACCGTTTCCTAAGGTTATACAAAACAATTCCCCCATTCGAATCAAACTACAAATGGGTCCCACAGGGCGCCATATTCTCTCCCATTTTTTTTTTAATTTCACGCGATATACCCACCCCAACCACCAATCCACCAAACTTATAACTTACACAGATGAATCAGCCTTATTTCCAACACCCAGACGTTAAAACATAGCCACACGAAACATACCGAAGAATATATTACATCTATAGAAAAGTGTAGCTCCAACGATGACAGCTCCCCCTAAAATCCTCATACCCTTAACATGACGTCACCAATTCTCCTCCATCCTATATCAACCCTGAACAACACCCCCTTCTGTTAACAAACCCCAAAAATTCTGACTTACCTATGACACACACATGACGCTTACCCCCACATCGACCAAATCACTTCTACAACTCAACGAACTAAACAACCTCCGAACCCTCTCTCAACACAACTTCAGCACAGGACCACATCACCAACAATTATAAACAACTCCTCACCAGAACAACTTTAAACTATGCCTCCCCAGCATGGTTCCCAGCACCTCAAAATCGAACACAAGATAAATTACAAATCTCTCAAAAAACAGCCCTCAGAATTATCACAGGCTGCACAAAACCACCCCAATCCAACACCATTTACACGATAAAACTTCCATCCTCCCCATCCCCCACCCACTTGGAGATGGTGGGGACTCAATTCTATCAGAAAAACCGCTTAATCCATCCCACCCTTGTCCCCAAATTCTCTCCCCCCCCCCCCGACAAAGACTTAAATCCCCCCTCTTCACCAGCTCAATTCTATTACAACCACATACAACATAATTCCTCCTCCCCCTCCAAATAGGCATGGGATTACAATCCATACACATTAACCGCACACATACCTGGCTAACGATCAAATAACAACTTTACTAACACCCCCGCTCCAAAAAACTCTCCCCTAGGAGAAGAAAACGCTGTTCCAGAAGAGGGCCCAAATCGACCTCGCTCGGGGAGCAAGATTTTCGGTCACCACCCGGGGCTCTATTGCAGTCTATAAATACAGATTCAAACATAGACAACTACTCCCCCCTGCTTGCGCTAATGATTTCACAATGCCAAGACACAATAGAGCACCTTCTTCTAGAGTCCCTGCTCTCGGACACGCCCCCCCACCGTTTTTCTAACTCATTCCTACCTGTTTGGAACGCCCAGAGGCGGCAGCCGCGCTTCTGGAGCAGTGTGCCGCCAATTAAGGCTGGCCAGGGCCAGAATAAGTAAGTAAGTAAGTAAGTAAAGTAAGTTAACTATATATAATATAATATATATTATATATAAATATATATATAGATATATATATATATATATATATATATAATATTATATATATATATATATAATATATATATATATATTATATAATAAATATTATATATAATTATATAATATATTATATATATAATATATATATATATATTATATATCTAATTATATAATATATATATTATATAATATATATATATCGCGATCGCAGAGTAGATCTACCTCTACATATGAATCATTGGTCTTTCCAACTTTCTTAAACTAAAAAATTTAGGAATTTAACTTAAAGTAGTTAAATAATTCGATAATTTGTTTGGATTTAAGAAGTTTGGAGACAATGATTACAGTAAGCATTCTATCTTAGCGATTCGCGATTATATATATATATATATTATATTATATTTAATACTATTATATATAATTATATATATATACTATATATATATAATTATATATATATTATATATATATAATATATATATTATATATATATATATATATATAATATATTGTGTGTCGATGTATTATATATATATATAATATATATATATAAATATATATATATATTATATATATATAAATATATTATATATATATATATTATATAGTATATTAATATATATATATTATATATATATATATATATATATAAGCACTTTTCCTTTGAAAAAGGATGTACCATATAAAAATACATATATCGAAATATCGCTCAACACTAATCGTCTTACGCCATTGCACTGTG
>JABUQX010041728.1:12500-61619 GCA_015478945.1 Trachelipus rathkii
TTAATCAATTATCATTATATAATAATATATATACCATTATATCATATAATATATATCACATAAGATGTATCGCAAACAAATTTCTTTATTAACGAGGCCGCCACTGATTAATAAATATATATATATAATATATATATTATTATATTAATTATTTATATATTTTATATATAGAAAATAAAAAGTTAATTTATATATATTAAAGTTGATTTATATATATTATTATATTATAATTATATTATATATTAACCTTTATAAATTATAAATTATTATATATATATATATATATATATATATAATTAATATTATATAATATTAATATATAGATTATAAATATATATTATTTATTTATATATATACATTATATATTATATATATTATATATTAATAATATATATATATATAATATGTAATATTTAAATATTTATTAATTATTAATTTATATATATATATATATATATTAATATTAATATATTATATAAATATATATGACAATATAATATCATATTATATATAGTTATAATATTATTAATATATATATTTATAATTATTATATTATATTATATTTAAATTATTATATTAAATATATATATATATAATATATATATATAATATAGCCTAAATTTATATCCAAACTTTCTTCTAAATAATTATATATATGCAGCAGACGAAAACCATTTAAAGGGTTATTAAATAATGGTTAGAATAGAGTAAATAAGGGAAATCTTCCATAATTATATGTAAATGATTTTACATGATTATGTAGGCGAAACTCTTATATAGTATAGGAATTTAACCATATTATTATAATATTAATATTATAATTATGTAATTCATTTTGTTTGATACGTATACAAGTTCCTAAATAATATATATTTCTAAAGAATGACTATTATAATATACTGAAATATATACCCAGTCATATTTAATATTAATATTAATATATATATATATATATATTTTATTATATATATTATTAATAGATATTATATATATATTAATATATATAATATATTATTTTAATTAATATATTAAATATTATTAAGATAATATATTATTATTTATATATATATATATATATTTTATAAATATATATTAATAATATTATATATATTTTTATATTAAAATATATATATTAATATATATAATTATATATATTATATAATATATATATAAAATAATATATTAATTATATAATATATGTAATAAATATTATATTATATATAATAAATATATATAATATATATATAATATTTAATTAAATATATATATTAATATTAATATTATTATATTATATATATATATATTATTAAGATTATAATATATATTTTATAATATATTATAGAGATATAAATTGGGTACAACGTATATTTTAGGGGATAATGGATGGGTCTACCATGGCTCCGATATATATATTTATATTAGGCTACTTAAATTTTTTAATAATATCCATATCAGGAGCAATATTCCGTATTAAAGTCCCTCATTGTAAGGTAAGTTATTTATACAAGGAGATATGATAGAGACCTTAAAATGAGTCTCATAATACATTTAATTTGTGTCACTAATATACCTCAATAATAATATAATTTTTTATATATATTTATATTAGTATTTATGATAATAATAATAATAATGTAGTTATATATATATATATATATATAAATATATATATATTATTAGATATGTTAAAAATTATTATTATTATATATTAACAAATATATTATTTAATTAATTATATAAAAAATATTACTAGTATAATATTATTGTTATTATATATAGTCTAAAATTTCCAAAACGATTAATCAATTTAAAAAAAAAAGGAAAAAATAATTCCTTACCTGTTCTTTTATTCGATGATAGTACGTATTTTTCCGAGGTTGCTCTCCAGTTCAAAAGGAAACCAATTTTTGTTGTGTTTAATCTTGTTTTTACTTGTCCAATTTCGATTTATATTATTGAATTTTTAAATTTCATACTTACAAAGAATTTTTGTGTTTTTTCAACGTACTCACAGGTTAAAATAATTTTGAATTATTCGAATAATAAAAGAAGTTCTATGTTCATGCCCCAATAAATATAAATTGAAAAGAAAATGTATAAGGTACTATATTTGAACTTGATATTCTATGGTTATTTGTGAATTAATTAGAATAATTAAGGGAGGATAAAGAGGTTTAATGAACCTGATGTGTTATATATGTTGTACGTATAGCTTAGCGTATATTTGCCTACTGAGTCTGGTGAATGTGTATATTCGGTAAAGTAGTTAGTTCTCAGTAGTATTCAGTAATTTTATAATAGGGATTAAATAATGTACCTAACTAATGATATTTATATATCTACTGCTTTTTACGCATTTGCTTAAGTAAGTTATAATACACATTTATAATGCCTTCGTTATTAATCATATATAATGGTCTTTACAGATTATATATCTAAGTATCATGGGAATTTATCTAGATATGTTCAATTGGTAAATGTGAGATATCAGAAATTTGTGTAATACAGTTTTATCTTGCATATAATACGGTATGCATATGAGGACATAACTTTGCTTTTAGAAAGGGTGAAGTAAAAAAATAGGAAAACCCATTTAAAAGAAATAAACCTATTGATAGATATATAGTTAGGGCAAAGAATGAAGATTTAAAAAATACTACTTAGTTGTCGAATTTTTAACTCGCTGATTTTAAAGTGGGTTTAGCCAAATTGGCTTATTTTTCGTAGGTATTTATTATTAAATGAGAATTAACATGATTTTTATAACCATAAAGTTATTAAATAAGCTAAGGCTTTACTTATACATCAAATGATTAATGCTGACAGTTGCGAGATTCAGTCAAAAAGTTACCTTAATTTTCATTACAATGAATTATAGTGCAGTCTTTTCTAGTTTCCCAGTCTTTTTATTTTGTATCTATTTAAACCAGTTTAATAACTATTATGATTGTATAAATATTTTAAGTAACAATCTTTCAAATTAGGACAATTTGCAAAGCATAGAATTCGTGTATTGATTGTGGTGCCGATTGATAGTTCATGATTAATGCAAGTAAATATTTTTTTTTCTGTGAATTTGTGATAAATCACAATCTGCCTGGCCATAATTTATTAATGGTATCAGATAGGGTAATTTGGTTAGGCCATGATATACGATGATAAAAATTGACCAAAACATTTTAATTTTATCATTTGAGTGAAATCAGATTTCAGTCAGATGCTGCGTTGTAGGAAGCGCCATTGTCAAACTGATCGGTGAAGGTCGCCTCTCTCTAACTGCTTATTACTGGTTCGTTTTTTTATATCGTTTGATATTTTTCAACTTGGGTCATTATTGATTGTGCATGTTTTGTTTGTTTTTTTTATTCATAGTAACTGAAGTAAACTATTTATATATACAATGTTATTCTCCGTAAAAAATTATAAACCAGATTCGCACAAATAGGATATAATACCCCTTACATAGTCCAATTCGCGCTACAGTAACCTCGAGCATTAATCGCGAATCAGGTCCAGTGAGACTACGTGTTTATATATACCATTTCTGGTACTGGAGTTTATGTATTCTTCACCCTGACGTGTCTCGAGTCCAGAATGTGGAAGTTAGAACATAAATAGGTTTTATTTCATATAATCTCAATAAAGATATAATGAAAATTATAATTATTGTTCATTTACCTTGCAATATTTATTACCCTCCGTCGATCAGATTCTGACCCTAAGCGCAATCTAATGCGTGCTCCGCAGATCGCCGGTCTGGGTCATGGGCAATCACGGATTGTCCTTTTTCCGCTACCATATCCACCTCCTCTGTTGATGCATTATGAGAGTATAAGGATAGATTTAGTGACTATCTCACTCCGCCTCTTTCATCTGATACGCGCACTCATTGCAGTGGTCGTAAAAATGCCACAAACTATTAATATTTTTTATAAGTTATAAAAGCATGAATGGGTATAATTTCATATGGACAGTGTGAAGTAGTCCACTGAATTATTTTACGGCGAACGCCGTTGGAGCAAATCTACTTACGGATTGGCTTAAACTTCTCGTCCAAAAATAAGAAGGCTAACAAGTCGGTGGAGGCAATTGATGAAATCTGGATTTGATTTTGTATTTCTACCATTCGTTATTTAAGGGTGACGTTCTGTCGACGACTCGAATGCTCAGCGAACTATTTTCCTAAGATCAGGTTTACATGCTTGGCTGCAAATAATGGGGACATGTTTACATACACCTGCGGAGACATTATTATATGTGAGACTACCTCAGTCGGGTGTATCTACTATGCTTCAATTATCCACAACCTATGCGACAATCCCAAAACTCATCAAGACAAAAAAGAGGACGCGAGAGTAGTTTTAACACAGAGAATTCGCAGAACTATTATCTGTGTCGGTAGAAGAAGCGATAGGTCGAATGCATTGACGTTATATTAACGATATTTTATCAAGGTAATAGTTCTCTCACCTCAACATACACGGTTTTTCTCCAGCCTTTCTTATAGAAGCATTAGCGCTCCCAGTCAACGTGCCGCGTAGAAGACCCCCGGACATGCACCCTCGCCGCACATCGTATTGTATGAAGAAACTCCTCGTTGCTCTGCTAATTCCTATTAATTTATATACTACGACTTAATAAGCAATAGAGGAATTATAAAACACTGATAATATCTCTATATTTTCTCGCAAAAAATAACTAGCCAATTTGTGTATATAACTGATAGAATAAAGAATATATACTGAAAAAGAATAACTTATATTGAACAACAGTACATCAATATACTAAACATTATAACACGAGTACTTTTAGATATCACAAATAATAAAAAATAAAATATTTTAGCTCTCTTATGTAAATATAGTACGAGTAGAAACCTCTGACAGTAACTCTAGTAAACTCATAATATCATTTGTGATTTAGAGCAATCAGAAAACAATGATTCTAGTTATGAACAGGCTTCATATATTTTATAATTTGATTACTAAATAGTTCGTATTATTCGTCACTACCATTACATTATATAGTCACACATATGGCTCGAGTCCTATATAAAATTGATAGTTCTATAACGAAAACATAATTTATCCATATATTAGATAGGGCTCGTAGCCTCTATAGATAATGGTAGGGACAGATAGATAGAGTATGAGAATACGAATATATTAATTACTCCCTATATACCTTCTATTACCTAATATTATAACTACCTTAATAGAGGTCACCGATTAATAATAGTGACCCTCCCTCATATAATAATATATGTATAAGTATACTATACTGATATATAATATTTGGCTTAGCAAATATCAGATGTCGTATATAAACAAACGTTGTTAAAATTTAGTTTACTCATCCATTAATAAATTTAATTAATCAATTAATTTAATCTATAAAAAAAGAAACCGCATGTCTAAAATTAAAATAAAATGTAAACGATAGTTATTTAAAGGACATTAGCGAGAACAATCATTATTGGAACAGAAAATAAGTTTTGAAGAACGAATTTGTTAATATTATTATTATTTTTTTTATTTAAAGCCAATTTACTGTCAATGGCACGTAATAAAGTTTGTACACATTATTTGTGTGTAAGATGGTTGATTAATTAAACGAATTAAAATATAAGAACCTACTCTTCAATGTTTGTTTACATAAAAAAAAGCCATTCAAGTTTCTTACACGAAAGTGTAAAGATAGAAATTTCTCTCTTTAAGTTTTTCTGCAGAAAATCAAAGATTGGTGTAGTAGTCATTCAAGAACTTATCTGTGGAACAATTCGCTTGAAGAATCATTACTGGAACACACCCAAAGTTACTATTATTTGTTCTGTATAACAAGATAGGAAATAAAAACTTCCATTTTAAAGACATTTTTTTCGTTTGTTAAATTTTTTAATATATACTATACCATTTTTTTTCTTAAATTGTGATAATCTTAAATCATGCACAAGATTTAAAACATATAGGTGGAGGTGCACTTTTGATTTAGGAACTTTAATTATTACTGTTGTTGTTGTTGTTGTTGTTGTTGTTGTTGTTAAGAAATGTGGTTTATTTTTATATATTTAAAATTTTATATTTATTAAAGTGATTATTTTGTTACGAAACGACTTTCTTATAAAAATAAAAATCCCACCCGCAAACCTTTGTCACATAGTTAGCATAAAGCAAAGGACGTCATAAATTAGAGGAAAATTATTGAAATTCCAGTAAATTTTACCTCAGAGGGTTAACTCAAAAAGAATAGTAGTTAAGAGTTATGGTATGTTAACTTGCAAAAGTTTATATATATATATATAGTATATATATAGGTATATATATATATATATATATATATATATATATATATATATATATATATATATATATATATATATATATATATATATATATATATATATATATATATATATATATATATATATATATATATATATATATATATATATATATATATATATATATATATATATATATATATATATATATATTTTTTTTTTTTCTTTCTTTCTTTTTCTCTTTCCCCAAGACTGGGGGTAAGGTGCGTGTCATGCATCGGAAAAGAAAAGCAGTAGAAGAATATGACAAAAGTCGAAAGGAAAGCCCAGCCTTACCGCCCCCTCTGTACCATTAATTAGTGAGAACTCGTCACAGACAGAAAATCCACCCTAGAGCTTCATGGGACCGCGACGGACCCTCACTATGGTAAATCGTCAATGTAAGGGTTCATCCCTTGGCCCAGGTGGGCCACAACCATGCCCCCATACAAAACCCCGCCATTCACTCCTATTATGCACCTTTATTCTCGCCTCTGCCAAACTCACATTTCTCTCCTTCAGACATTCGTTCACCGACTCAATCCACTTTCTCTTCGGTCTCCTAGCCGGTCGGTTCCCAACACACTCCCCACTATACATCCGCTTAACCAACTGACTATCATCCATCCTTTCCACATGACCAAACCATCTCAACGTACTTTCATTTATTCTCTCATTTATCCCTTTCTTCACACCACATAACTCTCTAATACGTTCATTCCTCATTTTATCAATTCTTCTCACACCTAGCATGCCCCCAAGATTGTCCATCTGAACACATTGAACTTTAGATCTATACTTCTTATTCCAGACCATAGTCTCACTACTATACAATAACACAGGTAACAACATACCCTCATGTAAGACCCTAGCGCACTCAAGACTTAGTCCCTTTACATTCACCAACGATTTAATTGCACCAGCAACCTTCCTGCCATTCACAACTTTCCTACTACACTCTGCATCATCCGTTCCCTTCTCATCCAACACATACCCTAAATATTTAAACTCACACTTGTTCCAGCTGCTCACCATCTAACATAACTTCACACTGAGGACTGTTCTCACTCACAACCATAACCTTACTCTTATCTACGTTTACTTTCAAACCCCTCCTTTTACACACCCTGCCAAATCTCAACATCCTTCTGAGACTATGGTCTGGAATCAGAAGTATAGATCTAAAGTTCAATGTGTTCAGATGGACAATCTTGTGGGGCGTGCTAGGTGTGAGAAGAATTGATAAAATGAGGAATGAACGTATTAGGTGAGTTGTGTAGTGTGAAGAAGGGTGCGAGAATAAATGAAAGTATGTTGAGATGGTTTGATCATGTGAACGATGAATGATAGTCGGTTGGTTACATGGATGTATAGTGGTGAGTGTGTTGGGAACCGACCGGTTGGGAGACAGAGGAAAAAGAAGAGTGAGTCAGAAAAAGGAATGTTTGCAGGAGAAATGAGTTTGGCAGAGGCTAGAAGAATGTGCATGATAGGAGAGAATGGCGGGGTGTTGTAAGGGGGTATGGTTGTAGCCCACCCAGGGGATGAACCCTACACTTGACGATTTACCATAGTGATGATCCGTCGCGGTCGTGAAGCTATAGGGTTGATTTTCTGATTGCGACGAGTTCTACTAATTAATGGTACAGAGGGGGCGGTAAGGCTGGGCTTTTCTTTCGACATTTGTCATATTCTCCTACTGCTTTTTTTTCTTTTCCGATGCTTGCAGCGCACCCAATTCCCAATCTTGGGAAAAAGCAGATGAAGAATATATATAAGAGAAAGAGAGATATATATATATATATATAGTAGCATATATATATATATATATATATATATATATATATATATATATATATATATATATATATATATATATATATATATATGTGTGTGTGTGTGTGTGTGTGTATGGAGGGTATAGTAAAGGAATGCCTGGAGAGGAATGCGAGTTTGGCAGAGGCGAGAAGGTGCCTAACAGGAGTGAATGGCGTTTTATTTTTTTGAGGGGGTATGGTTGTGGGCTTAGCCCAGGGGATGAACGCCACATTGACGAGATACCACAGTGATGGTCTGTTCGCGGTCTCGCCAAGCTTCAGGGTAGATTTTTCTGATTGCGACGATTTCTCACTTGTAATGTTCTTCTACTACTTTTCTGTTCCGGTGTATGCTATGCACCTCACCCCTAATCTGGGATAAAAGAATGATGACAAATCAGGAGGTAAATATAAATATAAAAAAATTGTTGTACGAAGTTATTTTTGAGATTTCGTAAACTCATTAGGACAAAGGTTATATTTGCAAAGTTAAATAAATAGAAGTATAATAATTTAACATATATACAATGGTATCCATCTGCCAGAAAATTGGTCAAAGAAAATTAAGAACATTCTCTATGCCGGGTGTATACCTGATAAGGCCAACATTATTGCTATTATAACTAATGGAAATGCAATAAGAAATTTAAAATTTTATTCGTAGATTTAGTTTGGGATAGATGTTTCTCCTAAACCATGATAGCGCTGAAGGTTTTATTTTACTAGAAAGGATGGGAAACTGCCTACAGAAACTAGAAAAAACTCTAAAGAATAATAAAGCCTTATTGCATTTTGTCACAACTGTACGAGTCTCGTAAGGTTTAACTAAACAAAAACAAATTTCAATAAATTTATTTACAATCAAATCCCATGTACAAAATTATGTTTCTGCCCGTCCGCTCGAATAATTTTATCTTTTATCAAGTTCATAATCATTATTCAATTATTAAAATTATTCAAAAAAAGCAAGCTGACAAATTTTACACAGGCTAGCACATTATACATATATCAATGCTCTGTACATAAAAATAAAATCAAAACACACGAGAAAATATAATTATTTTATATTAAAGATTTGTACTATTTTGAGTAAATCGTGCGCACTATAATAAAAAATCATTTTAACAACTAAAGTTTATCACTTTGAAAATAATCACATGATATATTAAATTAACATCAAGTAAGTGTACCAAAATAAATTATTTAATTTAATAATAGGTTAAAATCAGTGGAAAGTTTTGTGATACGACCAATATATATATATATATATATATATATATATATATATATATATATATATATATATATATATATATATATATTTTTATATATATAAAGATATATATATCTCTTTCTCTTTCTATATATATATATATATATATATATATATATATATATATATATATATACTTCTTTCTATATATATATATATATATATATATATATATATATAATTTGATAAAATACCCCCTTTGAGTAATTTCACCCTGCTGGGATTGAACTTAGGCGCTCGCAGAAGAACGCGTATGTTTGCACCACTACGCCACGATGGACTAAAGAGCACCGCACAAGGTGAAAAATCACTCAGCAGACCGGGAGAGCGTGGCATGTCCTGTTAGGTGAGGTGTTTATATTTATCACAGGAAGATTTGACGCGTTCTTCTTTTAGTCCTCCATCGTGGCGTAGTGGTCAAGCACATACACGTTCATCTGCTAGGGCCCAGGTTCAATCCCAGCAGGGTGAATTACTCAGAGGGGGCATTTTTATCTATTTAACACTGCGAAGTGTAGAAGGTGGAGCAGTTTACCTTATATATATATATATATATATATATATATATATATATATATATATATATATATATATATATATATATATATATATATATATATATATATATATATATATATATATATATATATATATATAACTATATACATATTATATATATAACACATATATATATATATATATATATATGGGGCATGATATAAAACTTGGCCATATGAACTTGGTGGCGTCAGGTTAATGGGTAGCCAGCCTCAAAGCTCGATTTGCTACCTTATATATATATATATATATATATATATATATATATAATAACTGCTGCTATATATATATATATATATATATATATATATATATATATATATGCTGCTTTATATATATATATATATTTGCTAACTCTGCTCTTTCTCTTCTTATATATATATATATATATATATATAATCAAAACAAAAAGACCTCAAAATACAAATAGGGTAAATAATAAAAATTAAATTATTAACACTTTAATAGAGAATAATAAAAGGGGAAAGGGTGGGGGGAGACCAAGGCGTGACGTTTCGACAATAACTTGTGCCCTTTGCTGGCGTCTAAAAATCACACAAGTTAGTGTAGAAACGTCACGCCTTGCCCCCCCCCCTCCCTCCAACTTTTAATTTTTCTCTTTTAAAGTGTTAATTTTTCTATTTTTCCTTTTTACCCTCTTCTTTCTGTTTTGATCTAAGTTCGAGTGCAGTGAAGGTGGTAGTGACTCGTGAAAACAGTTTTGAATATATATATATATATATATATATATATATATATATATATATATATATATATATATATATATACCCTATATATTATATACTCTTATATGGTGTATAAAACATAGCATATATATATATATATACTATATATATATATATATATATATACTATATATAAACTTTCGCTCACTCAGCAACACCTTAAGTCCTTATTCCCGTCAAATTGTTGTGTCATTCACTATACTATCACAGGACACGGTTCGTCCTGAACTCTCTAGCCCCATACCAACTCCACTGAAAGGGTTATGCTACCCGCCTTTCTACACAGTCTCATCCACTGGTAAAGTCTTTGTAACCTATTCCACTTTATCTATTTTACCAGCAGCTTTCTTTGTTGACTCGACTGACACAATTTCCAAATGCCATGTACAAGGGAGCGGCTTTTATTTTCCTACCCCGATTTTAAGAATTTTACCCACTCGGGATATATATATATATATATATATATATATATATATATATAATAACATATATATATATATACCTCTTTATATATATATAAATAACATATATATATATATTTATATATCTATATATATATATATATATATACCCTATTATATATATATATATATATATATATATATATTCCTCTTTGCCCCAAGATTGGGGGTAAGGTGCTGTACAAGCATCGGAAAAGAAAAGCAGTTGGAGAACATGACAAACGTCGAAAAGAAAGCCCAGCCTTACCGCCCCCTCTGTACCATTAAGTGAGAACTCGTCACAGACAGAAAATCCACCCTAGAGCATCATGGGACGCGACGGACCCTCACTATGGTAAATCGTCAATGTAAGGGTTCATCCCTGGCCCAGGTGGGCCACAACCATGCCCCCATACAAAACCCCGCCATTCTCTCCTATCATGCACCCTTACTCTCGCCTCTGCCAAACTCACATTTCTCTCCTTCAGACATTCGTTTACTGACTCAATCCACTTTCTCTTCGGTCTCCCAGCCGGTCGGTTCCCAACACACTCACCACTATACATCCGCTTAACCAACCGACTATCACTCATCCTTTCCACATGACCAAACCATCTCAACATACTTTCATTTATTCTCTCATTTACCCCTTTCTTCACACCACACCACTCTCTAATACGTTCATTCCTCTCTTTATCAATTCTTCTCACTCTCACACCCCTATATATATATATATATATATATATATATATATATATATATATATATATATATACTATATATATCTCTCTCTCTTTCTTTCTTTCTCTATTTATAACTAATCTCTATCTATATACTATATATATATATATATATATATAATACTATATATATATATAAAGACCCAATTCAATATCACCTCAATAATCGCCTTTCCCATGTCCTTGCCTGTTAACTTATATTTAACAGCACCGCGGTTTTCTTTTTCTGTCACAAATCAAATTCGGGGGTGCGCAACGAAAAAAAGATTGGGAACCAATGTGTTAGACAGTTACATTCCAATGTGTTAGACAATTACATTCGAAAAGTAATAAAATGAGGATTTAATGTGTTAGAGAGTTGTGTGGTGTGAAGAAAGGCATAAATGTGAGAATAAACGAAAGTGTATTAAGATGGTTTTGGTTATATGGAAAGGATGGATGATAGTCGGCTGTTTAAGCCGATGTATAGTTGTGAATATGATGCGATTCGAAAGGATGGGAGACTGAAGAAAAAATGGATTTAGGCAGAATTTCCTTTCAACTTGAGTAATATTCTTCTACTACTTTTTCTGTTTCCAGTGCATGTGACGCACCCAGTCTGGGGAAAGAAGGTGAGTGATGATGATGATATATATATATATATATAAAATTCACAACCAGGTTCTCACTCTCATGACGATAACATCGACTTGTACTATTATCATTCAGCAAACCATATTGAATCCAAGAAAGAATAAGGACAGTGCAAAAATAAACTGCCAATTCCAAGAATAACACGTCCTACGCACCATTTTCGAACCTATGACATGACATGACATGTCTATCTAATAATAACTCCGTGAAAATATTGAAAATATTGCAGAAGAGTCTTCACGTTTAAAATCTATAAAATAATAAAAGTGCTAGGAAAAAAAAGTACTAGATGGAATGAACGAACAAATACAAAATGAGTTCCCCATCTCAATTAAGGTTTTCATTCCTCTATCCATTGAATATCACTTGCTTTCATATTTCTTGCCTAAACTTTGAATATTTCTGTATTTTCGTTAATCCCTTCTTTTCCTTAACTTTTAATTAACCTTTGTCATATATATATATATATATATATATATATATATATATATATATATATATATATATATATATATATATATATATATATATATATATATATATATATATTTTTTTTTCTATGTAATCTTATATATATATATTATTTTCGTTGCAAAATTTAAAGTTTGCTCTCTTGTGACCATGTTAAACCAAACTTTGTTAAAAAGTATGCTCATTAAGCACAATATTTTCATTTTTCCTATTCAGCCTCTATCCTTTCCTCAATTTCTATTCCTTAGTACTCTTGCCCCTTTACTTTTCTTCTACATTTCCCTAGTTTCCAAGATTTTGTCTGGGTCTATACTTCACTAGCTTACAATATAATAATAAAAAAAGACATAATGCTTTTAAGTTCAAGAACCTATAAAATTTAACAATTTAATTACAAAAGTTTAACTTCCTTAAAACGGAAGCAAAAATGTTATAATAATAATAAATACTAAAATATACAATAAATCTTAATATTATGGCAATAAATTTAAAATTTCACAATTGTTAATAAAAATTTACAGTACAAAGAAAAATCTTTGTGAAAATTTACACAAAAATAAACAGAAAAAGTTTATCAAATAAAGTAAATGTAAAATTAAATCGTTTTATATTATAAATATTTATTCGACAAAGTATCCGACTGAGAACGAGCTCCTATCGCCTTTAACAACTCGCATATTTCTTTTAATTCGGGGATATTTGTTGTAGGATCGAGTTTACCTGCTAAAGTTACTAGAAAACCTTCCAGACGACCTAGAAAAGCGTGTGTTCCACCTTCATTTTTAGACCATTCCCGAGGGAGAACATTTATCACCTGAAATATTGTTAATTATAATCAATGTCAAAACTAACTTAAATAATAACTAAAACAAAAAAAAAAACTTCTGGCAAAAATGAGGGTTGTTACGTAAAGGGAGCAACCCATATAATATTAAAACAGATATTGAGCTTTAAATTTTAAGTTAAACGTACAAATGAAGGAAATGAGGATTGGTTCAAACAATTTAGTACCTATGATAACATGGACGTTGGTTTTATTTAGCAAAATGTAGTTTTTACTTTTTACTACAATCTAGTGACATTACTCTAAAATTTCACTTTATGAGATGGTTTCCTTTTGCAAAACATGTCCACAAATAAATATAAATAATAAATAGTCATAGTCAAACTGTGAATTTAAAAAAATCTTTGCAGTGGAGACTATAACATATAATGAGCCTTGCTCAGTAATCGTATTTACATTACAGGAAGTGTTAAAACTGAAAAAATAGGGAATTATGGGTAGTAGCTACTTGCTTTATTCAAAAATATAGTGGATGCAAATATACCTGTTTTCTTTTGAAAAGCTATTTTTCAAGTTTTACTTACTACAATAATACATACAAACAACTTTACTTCTGCTATATTAAAAACACACAAATAAATGAAAAAGAAAACTTACATGTCTTGTCTTTTCTAAGGCATCACTAATATTTATTTCTGCAGCCAAGTTTAAAGCTGGTAAAAGATACAAATTAAGTAATGAACGGATGGCCAGGTCATGGATAACTGTGTCACTTAAAATTCTGTGCCACATTAATACTGAGCCCAAGAGTTTCCACGATGACCAAAATTGTCTTTGAAAAAATAAACTAACTCCGGAGGTTTTACTTTCGTAAACGAAAAAAAAAAAAAAAAAAAAAAAAAAAATATATATATATATATATATATATATATATTTATATATATATATATATATATATATATATATATATATATATACCTATATATATATAGCAAACATATACATCTATATATATAAATATAGATGCATATATATACCCTATATATATATATATATATATTCTTCTTCTTCTTCATCTTCCTTATATTTTCCCAAGAATGGGAGTAAGGTGCGCGACGGGCATCGGAAAAGAAAAGCAGTAGAAGAACATGACAAAAGTCGAAAAGAAAGCCCAGCCTTACCGCCCCCTCAGTACCATTAATTAGGGGGAACCCATCGCAGTCAGAAAATCCACCCTAAAACTATGGTAGATCGTCAATGTAAGGGTTCATCCCTTGGCCCAGGTGGGCCACAACCATACCCCCTCACAATCCCCGCCATTCACTCCTGTTATACACCTTTCTTCTCGCCTCTCCAAACTCATTTCTCTCCTTCAAACATTCGTTTTACTGACTCAATCCACTTTTCTTCGGTCTCCCAGCCGGTCGGTTCCCAACACACTCACCACTATACATCCACTTAACCAACCGACTATCATTCATCCTTTCCATATGACCAAACCATCTCAACATACTTTCATTTATTCTCTCATTTACCTTTTTCTTCACACCACACCACTCTCTAATACGTTCATTCCTCTCTTTATCAATTCTTCTCACACCTAGCACACCCCTAAGATTGTCCATCTGAACACATTGAACTTTAGATCTATACTTCTTATTCCAGACCATAGTCTCACTACTATACAATAACACAGGTAACAACATACCCTCATGTAAGACCCTAGCACACTCAAGACTTAGTCCCTTTACATTCACCAACGATTTAATTGCACCAGCCACCTTCCTGCCATACACAACTTTCCTACTACACTCTGCATCGTCCGTTCCCTTTTCATCCAACATATATCCCTAAATATTTAAACTCAGACACTTGTTCCAGCTGCTCACCATCTAACATAACTTCACACTGAGGAGTGTCCTCACTCACAACCATAACCTTACTCTTATCCACGTTTACTTTCAAGCCCCTTTTACACACCCTGCCAAATCTCTCTACCAATCCTCTCAAACTTTCTTCAGATTCGCCACACAGAACCAAATCATCCGCATATAGTAGGTAGGGCACCCTCCACTTATCTCCATTCTCCACCATTCTAACACCATTTCCTGCCATCCCCACCTCGAATTCTTTCATAACCCCATCCATATACAAATTGAATAACCAAGGAGACATAACACAACCCTGTCTCACTCTATTAATTCTAAACCAATCACTTTTGACACCATTTATTCTTACACACGCTTCACTATCGTCATACATACTTTTGATTCCATTCAGAAGCCTACCACCAACACCATATATCACTAACACCTGCCATAAAGCTTCCCTATTAACTCTATCATACGCCTGTTGCAAATCCATAAAACCTAAATACAATTTATTCTTCTACCTCATTTTCTCAATCATTTGTTTCAATGTAAAGATTTGATCCACACATCCTCTACCACTCCTAAACGCACCTTGTTCTTCACCAATCAGTCCTTCAGTCACTCGACGCACTCTTTCGACCAAAATACCAGCATATATCTTCCCTACAACATTCAATAAACTTATTCCCCTATAATTTCTACAGTTCCCCTTATCTCCCTTACCCTTATATAAGGGTACTATTACCGCTCTCCTTCAATCCCTTGGAACTATACCCTCTATAAACGCTTTATTACACAACTTCCAAATCCAATCAATCACCATCTCGCCTCCGTTCTTGATCATTTCACCAGTAATTTCATCTATACCTGCAGATTTACCATTCTTCAACTTTCACTCTACCCATTACCTCCTCCTTACTAATAACCTCATCCCCAAAATACCTATTCCTTCTTGCACCATCAAACCCACACACATTCACTATCACCTCTTCATTACTGTTAATATTATACAGATTTTCGAAGTGTTCTTTCCACACTCCTCTCACATCCATTTCATCAGTTACAAAGGCACCATCCCTATTCATTATTCTAAGCAGATTCCCCTTATTCTCATTCTTAACCTTTCGCGCTTCTTTCCAGAAGAGCTTCCTATTCCCTTGTAAGTCCCCATTCATCCTCCTTCCAAACTGTTCATTTACCTCTTGTTTTCTCCTACGTATACACCTTTTAGTATTTCTTTTTTCCTCCTTATATAATTCCAAGCATCTTACTTTTGATTCTTCATCATTTGCTTTTAGTACATTCAACCACGCTTCTTTTTTACCTTTAACCGCTTTCATCACCTCTTCATTCCACCATTCACTGTTAACATTCTTACTTCCTACTTTAGCACATCCACATACTTCCTTTGCACTACTAACAATTGCTTCCTTCATTTGCCCCCAGATTTGTTCAGTATCAACTTGTTCACATTCAACCGTTTTACTAGCGAGCGCTCTTACATACTTATCCTTTTTGTCTTGCTCACTTAACTTCTCACTTTAATTTTACCTACTTCCTTTCGTATCACCTTCCTTTCCATCAAGCCCCACTAACTTAATTTCATAGAACAACATAATGATCCGATAATCCCATTCCTAATCCCCTCCTGATTTATCATCCAACACATACTTCAGCATCTCCTTCTTCACCGTACAAAAGCAATCATACTTTTCCCTTTGATACCATCTCTACCTACACCAACTCTAGTATACTTATGGATACTCTTGTGTTTAAAGAAAGTATACTTACACACATACCTCTCTCTTCACAGAAATCAATCACCTTCCTACCATTCATTTTCTCCCGCCACCCCAAACACTTACATTCTCTTTATATATATATATATATATATATATATATATATATATATATATATATATATATATATATATATATATATATATATATATATATATATATATATATATATATATATATGCTGCTATATATATATATATATATATATATATATTCTTCTTCATCTACCATTTTCTCCCCAAGACTGGGGGTAAGGTGCGTAACATGCATCGGAAAACACAAGCAGTAGAATATAAAAAAAGTCGAAAAGAAAGCCCAGCCTCACCACCCTCTCTGTACCATTAATTAGTAAGAACTCGTCGCAGTCAGAAAATCCACCCTAGAGCTTCATGGACCGCGACGGACCCTCACTATGTTAAATCGTCAATGTAAGGGTTCATCCCTTGGCCAAGGTGGTCCACAACCATACCCCCTCACAAAACCCCGCCATTCACTCCTATCATGCACCTTTATTCTCGCCTCTGCCAAACTCACATTTCTCTCCTTCAAACATTCGTTTACTGACTCAATCCACTTTTTCTTCGGTCTCCCAGCCGGTCGGTTCCCAACACACTCGCCACTATACATCCGCTTAACCAACCGACTATCATTCATCCTTTCCACATGACCAAACCATCTCAACATACTTTCATTTATTCTCTCGTTTACCCATTTCTTCACGCCACACAACTCTCTAATAAGCTCATTCCTCATTTTATCAATTCTTCTCACAACTAGCACGCCCCTAAGATTGTTCATCTGAACACATTGAACTTTAGATCTATGCTTCTTATTCCAAACCATAGTCTCACTACTATACAATAACACAGGTAACAACATACGCTCATGTAAGACCCTAGCGCACTCAAGACTTAGTCCTTTTACATTCACCAACGATTTAATTGCACCAGCCACCTTCCTACTATTCACAACTTTCCTATTACACTCTGCATCATCCGTTCCCTTGTCATCAACCATATATAAATAGTTAAACTCAGACACTTGTTCAGCTGTCACCATCTAACAACTTCACACTGAGGACTTCTCACTCACGGGCATACCCTTACAGCCTCTTATATACGTTTGCTTTGTTTCGGATTACACCCTTGTCCGTTGCTACGGTTGGAAAGAAAGGTTGGTTCGCCGCAAAGAACCAAATCATCCGCATATTATAGGTAGGGTACCTTCCACTCATCTCCATTCTCCATCATTGTAACACCATTTCCTTCCATCCCCACCTCTAATTCTTTCATAACCCCATCCATATATAAATTGAATAACCAAGGAGACATAACACAACCCTGTCTCACTCCACTATTAATACTAAACCAATCACCTTTGACACCATTTATTCTTACACACGCCTCACTATCCTCATACATACTTTTGATTCCATTCAGAAGCCTACCACCAACACTATATATCACTAACACCTGCCATAGAGTTTCCCTATTAACCCTATCATACGCCTGTTGCAAATCCATAAAACCTAAATACAATTTATTCTTTTCTCCCTCATTTTCTCAATCATTTGTTTCAATGTAAAGATTTGATCCACACATCCTCTACCACTCCTAAACGCACCTTGTTCTTCCCCAATCAGTCCTTCAATCACTCGACGCACTCTTTTGACCAAAATACCAGCATATATTTTCTCTACAACACTCAATAAACTTATTCCCCTATAATTTTTACGGTTCCCCTTATCTCCCTTACCCTTATATAAGGGTACTATTACTGCTCTCCTCCAATCCTTTGCAACTATACCCTCCATAAACGCATTATTACACAACTTCCAAATCCAATCAATCCCCATCTCGCCTCCGTTCTTGATCATTTCACCAGTAATTTCATCTATACCTGCAGATTTACCATTCTTCAACTTTCTCACTCTACCCATTACCTCCTCCTTGCTAATAACCTCATCCCCAAAATACCTATTCCATCTTGCACCATCAAACCCACACACATTCACTATCACCTCTTCATTATTGCCAATATTGCCGTTCCCTTTTCATCCAACATATATCCTAAATATTTAAACTCAGACACTTGTCCCAGCTGCTCACCATCTAGCATAACTTCCCACCGAGGACTGTCCTCACTCACAGCCATAATCATACTTATATCTACGTTTTCATTAAAACCCTTCCTTTTACACACCCTACCAAATCTTTCTATCAATCCTCTCAAACTCTCTTTAGATTCGCCACACAAAACCAAACATCCGCAAATAATAGGTAGGGCACCCTCCACTCTCTTCCATTCTCTATCATTCTAACGCCACCCACTGCCACTCCCACCTCTAATTCTTTCATAACCCCATCCATATACAAATTGAATAACTAAGGTGACATAACACATCTCTGCCTCACTCCGCTATTAATATTAAACCAATCATTTTCGACTCCATTTATTCTTTCTTACACACGCTTCACTATTATCATACATACTTTTGATCCCATTCAGAAGCTTACCACCAACACCATATCTCACTAACACCTGCCATAGAGCTCCCTATTAATCCTACCATACACCTGTTGCAAATCCATAAAACCTAAATACAATTTATTCTTCCTCTCCCTCATTTTCTCAATCAGTTGTTTCAATGTAAAGGTTTGATCCACACATGTTTTTCACCGACCAGTCCTTCAGTCACTCGGCTCACTCTTTCGACCAAAAATACCAGCATATATCTTCCTACAACACTAAATAAACTAATTCCCCTATAATTCCTACAGTATATATATATATATATATATATATATATATATATATATATATATATATATATATATATATATATATATATATATATACTATATATATATATATATATATATATATATATATATATATATATATATATATATATATATAAAAAATTTTAAATAAGTAACTTCATCTTACCTACGTGAGTATTTCACTTCAACAAAGACTTAAAATTTTAACTTAAAAAAAAAAAAAAAAAAAAAAAAACTCTCTATATTGCTTCTTCCACCCCAGTCTCGATATAGTTCACCTACATTTCATATACCAAATTAGAGTATTAACGGTGATTCTACTTTGACATGCTAATTTCTAAAATTGTCCCATTGGTGAAAAAATATTAACAGCAAAAGGACTAAGTAGAGATGTCGAGATAGTTACGAAAAATGATAGTGTGTGACAAATATTTAAAAAACTTACTACCCAAGGTCGCTCACCCTTACTTACATGATCAATTAATAAGGCAGAAGATTTTGAGATAGTAAATTAATAATAACAAGAAAAAAAGTAATAACAAAAAGCTAAAAGTATTTATATAAGTTACAAATAAAATGAAAGTAATAAGATTTAACTAACTTTTCAAATTATAAGTCATTTAAAGTTTCACTTACTTTTTAGGGAACATAGGAATAAAAACATCATTTTCTATGGAATCTTTAATCTTCGCTATTATCGCTGATGTGAGATCTTTCAATTGTTTAGAATTAGGTCCTATACTTGGATAAGTACTTGTATAATGTCGAACAAGGTTAACTAAGCGAACACTTTGTACATGAGACAAGGGGTCCCAATAGCAATTTACAAGATCTAATATATATATATATATATATATATATATATATATATATATATATATATATATATATGATAATTAAACCATGATACTTTAACTATTTTTTTTATCAAAACAAATATATATATATATATATATATATATATATATATATGGCGCAGAGGCTGTCGCCGACTCTCATACGAGAGGACGCTGGTTTAAATCCTCCGCGTAGAAGTTGGAGTTTTATCTACCTGGGGGCAAGAATTAAAACTCGACTGCGAACATGTTGGTGGAGCAGGTTTGGGATAGCCGGCCTTAAGTTCGATTTCTGTGGTCCTCCTGTGTTACCCTCTTATAGGGGATAAAAAGCACGTTAAAGGTAGTTTATATATATATATATACCATATATATACCTATATATATTTTTATATATATATATATATATATATATATATATATATATATATATATATTCTATATATATATATATATATATATATATATATATATATATATATATATATATATATATATATATATATATATATATATATAGTATAAATTTGCTTTGACGCATTATGGATATTTGCACACAGCTATGATAGGATTAATAGGGAAGCTCTATGGCAGGTGTTAGTAATATATGGTGGTGGTGGTAGGCTTCTGAATGGAATCAAAAGTATGTATGACGATAGTGAGAGGTGTATGAGAATAAATGGTATCAAAAAATAGTTGGTTTAGCGTATTAATAGCGAGTGAGGCAGGGATGTGTTATGTCTCCCCTTGGTTATTCAATTTGTATATGGATAGGGGTTATGAAAGAACTAGAGATGGGGGTGAGCAGGGAAATAATTGTTGAATGATCAGAGAATCCAGCAAAGGTAGTGGGAGATTTCTATTCCATACCAGATGATTTTGGTTTGTGCTGTAGATCAGAGAGTTTGAGAGGATTGGTAGAAGATTTGGCAGGGTGTATAAAAGGAAGGGTTTAGTAAACGTAGATAAGAGGCCAGGTTACATGGTTTTGTGAGTGAGGGGACCCAGTCCTCACTGAGGCCTGTATTTAGATGGTGAGCAGCTGGAACAAAAGTGTCTGAGTTTAAATATTTAGGATATATGTTGGATGAGAAATGGCAATGGATGATGCAGGGTGAGCGGGAGGTTGGGAATGGCTGGAAAGGTGGCTGGCTCCTGTGAATGCATCGTTGGCAGATAACAAAAGAACTAAGTCTTGAGGCTGCTAAGTGCCCATGAGTGCTGATATTTTTGATTATCTGTTTTGTCGGTGAGGCTATGGTCTGAATAAGAGACTGAATCCAGAGTTCCAATGTGTTCAGAGGACAATCTTAGGAGTCGCTGACAGACAGAGAAAAATTGTTAAGTGAGGAGATGAAAACGTATTAGAGGGTTATTTGGTGAAGGAGAAGTAAATGAGAGAATGGTATCGTCGAAGATGGTTTTGATCATCTTAATGGAAAGACGAGATGATAGTCGGTGAGACCGTACAGTTATGCAGTGGTGTGATGTGGCGTGTTGGGAATCGACCGGCTGGAAGCCGAAAGAAAAGGTGATGGAGATGTGAAACGTGCCACGAAGGAAAGTATGGGATTTTGGCGAAAACGCAGAAAACAAAGGTGCATAGAATTGGTGGCGCGAGGCGCCAGGTGCGGTGTGAACCCTGGGATGAACCACCCGCGACGTTTACCACATAGTGACCGTCCGTCGCCCCGGTCCCGTCAACTCTAAGTGGTTTAATGGTGCAGAAAGAGGCAGTGCAAACTGGGCTTTTCTTTCGACTTTAATCATTTCTTCTACTGCTTTTCTTTTCCGATGCATGTAACGTACCTTACCCTCAGTCTTGGGGAAAGAGGAAGATGAAGAAAGAAAGAAGAAAAAAATAATAAATCTATATTTTTTATACAAAAAAATAAAGAAAAACAATATCTAGAAAAAATGACATCCATTATTAATACAGAAAAAGAAGAAAGAATAAATGGATTAGAAAGAGAATTAGTAGAAAGAAAAATAAATAGAACATTTTTTATTCAAAGGAAAGAGTTTTGATCTAAAAATCAATGTAATAGAGGGTGACACACCTTTATTACTTGGTAAATGAGCTATGAAAAGAATGAAATTAAAGATTAATATTAAAGATGCAACTGTTGATATTTGTGATTTGAACCTACTGAAAGTGAAAACATATAATAATGAAGGACATTCCTGCGTATTATTGAATATAAAAAAGGAAACATTTTGGATTAGTCAATTTAAAGAAAATTGAATAAAAGAACAAGATAGAAAAGAAAAATTGAAAAAACTACATAGACAATTTGCACATTGTGGAATAGAAAAATTATTCTCCATATTGTTGAACATGAAGCAGCAGGTTCGGCGGCAGCTCTGCGTACAATCGATGACGGGTTTGCGTCAAAATACCGGAGAATGTCAGGGGCACAATGATAGTAAAAAAATACCTCATAACCTAGATCCACAATGTCAGCCGGTCTAAATGTCCTAGTATCACAAAATTGCAATCGTCTCGTTGGATACCGCACGGCCTATGCATGCCGCGCCTCACTTGCATTCCCTTCACACAATCCGTACACTTAAACAATATCGGCATATTCCCTGTTGGGATACAAGTGGGGCATCGAAAGGCGTATGCAATATTATGATACACGAATATTACGATACAACAATATTAAAACAATGTGTGTTGGTAAACTAAACCTGCGATAAGTTATCGCTCGACTCATTGCGGAGGTGAATAATTATGGGCTTGGCCCAGGGTATGAATCCTACACTGACGAGATACCACAGTGAGGGTCTGTCGCGGTGTTGTGAAGTCCTAGGGTGAATTTTTTGGTTGCAATGGGCTCGCACTTAAGGGTATGAGGGGCTTTCTTTTAGGATTAAGTCATGTTCTTCTATTTAACTATATTATGTGTCCGGTGTTAAGCACCCCATCCCCAATCTGGGGTCACAAGGGGAAATAAAAAAAGATTAAAACTAATCTACAAAATTAAAATTACCTTTTAATTTATAAAGTATAACTTTCTCAACTATATTCGAAAGAAGTTTTCTGTCTGGGTCTTCCTTGAACTGATTTAGTGAAATATTTGCATCTAGGAAACTATACAATAACAAATGACTGAACCACTTCATTTTTTCTATCTCCATTCCTTCTCCTTCTTTACTTAAAGGATTCCATAACACTAACTGTAAACTACAAAAGAAAGAAACAGGTTAATTATCAATATACAAAAAATAACCAGAAATACTTAAATTAATGATTACTAGTGATGGGACGATGAATCGGAATCTGCATAAAAAATCTGAAGAATCTGCATTGGATTCGGAAACGGAATTTTCGTTAGACTTGGAATTGGAAATTATTTTGGCATCGTCCGATCACTAGTGATAACTAATGAGAGTAAAAACAAGAAAGAAAGAAAGATTGAAAAAAATTATAGTGTAAGTATGAAAAAAATAATTATTTAATAAGTTTAAAGTTTCATGTTACATCATACTTACTTAATATATGGAGAAAATATTTTAGGTAGGTTGAATGAGACGTATGCATCTGCATAAGAAGGAAGATCAATTCTCTTCCAATTTTCAAACCGCCTCATTACTCGTCTCATATCAGAAAATTCATCTTCAACATCTTCAAAAACCCTTCCATTTTCTCCAGCTATAGTTTCTATAATAATAATAATAATAATAATAATAATAATAAT
Source organism: Trachelipus rathkii (assembly GCA_015478945.1). Classification (NCBI taxonomy): domain Eukaryota; kingdom Metazoa; phylum Arthropoda; class Malacostraca; order Isopoda; family Trachelipodidae; genus Trachelipus; species Trachelipus rathkii. The sequence continues at coordinate 37,276 of JABUQX010041728.1, forward strand.
AATAATAATAATAATAATAATAATAATAATAATAATAATAATAATAATAATAATAATAGAAAATAAAATATACAGAAAAAATACTTAGAATCCTCATGTATATGCAAAGAGAGTAGCACTTGTATTGCAAAAAACTAATAAATTTTACAAGAAATATTAAGTAAATAAATTACCAAAAGAGTGATACCTCTGAATTATGATTGGCATATAACTGTCCATATAAGTATAAAAGTATACAATTCAAAGGGAGATTTTAGAAACATGAAATATTAATAACAATAAAAAAAACTATCTTAATATCAATTTTGGAAACTAATAATTGTTACAATAGTTATTTCACAAAGCTACAGTCAGTCCAGCACTAAAGACAATTAGAATGGGGACGCGGGGGGGGGGGGCTAAAATTGGATTTTGAAAGTATTCAAATTATAAAATACAAAAAGTATAACAAAAATCATCATCATTATTAAAATTTACCTCTTCTTAAGAACCCACATTTAAGTACGATGATAATTAATTATTACTGGCAACTTTGTAACTTTGACTAAAATTTTGGCCAGATGAGTCAGTCTAAAAATGCTTGCTCCGGCCCTTCTACTTTATTATCCCAACTTTCAAATTATTTATATACAAGTTTATGCAATAACATCTTTTCACTATGAATCTTATTAGACATACCTGCATTATTAGTTAATAAGTATAATAAATAAGTATCTTATATTTAAGAAACTTTAAAAATATCGTATCTTCCAGACCATGCAAGAAAATACTTGTACATTCCTTCATTAGTATCTTCACTGAGAAGATTTTTAGTCATGCTGACATCTACAGTTCAAAAATGAAATAGACTCACTTAAAAAAAAAAACTGACCCTACTTTCATTTTTGCTTAAGTTTTAAAATATTAATTTGGGTAAATCTATTGTATAATTCATCCGCCAAATTTTATAAAGAAACAAATTACGGTACATAACAATGACTTATGATGGAGAATCTTTTGTTTCGTTAAACAGTATCAACTTCAACTTTATAAATTTAAGCTACTAGCTATCTTATTTTATTTGTTCAGCACAATAATTTCAATACTTATACATGATGAAATGCATCACGCAATTAGAGCACAAATCTGCTACATAATTATACAAACCCTATGCAAGCAAGTTTACAAAAAATATCAAAATGCATAAATTTCAATCTCACATTCATTTTAAATATTAAAAATCTGTTAAGGTTTGTTAAAAAGTTAATCTCACAATTAAACTGTATACATCTGCTATAAAAGTATTCCAATATTTTCTACAGTTATATACGAAATTAGCTCTAAATATTTATATGGCTAATAAAAGGATTATTCTGTATGAAACTAAAATATTCTGATTTTTAAGGGAAAAAATATTCTATTTCTTAAAGAAAAATAAGGAGTGCCCAAGGATGAATCTTGAAAAGTGATCCTGCAAGAGAAAGAGCTTTTTGAAATGGATGGACGTACAGTCGGAGCCAAATACTGTTACAATAATTACTGACAAAGAAAATGTTTCAACACAAGAAGCGAGACAAAGGAGCAACTCAATAAACTCATCACTTAACAATTTGTTCAGAGAATAATATGCAAGCCTTATGTATAAACTAAATCCCAAATTAATAATTCGTTAATAATGTAAACTGTAAAGCATTGGAAAAAATATTAAGGAAGATTTGCAGTCCCTGGATGAGATCGAAAAAGGTATTTTGTGAGCAAATCACGGACGGTTCACATCCCATCTACGTACTTGCATAATTTGTATGCGTGTCCCCAAGGTCAAAAGTATGGTAAAGCCCCCAGTCAATCCTACAAATATCTAATTTTCATTATAACTTGATGATTGTAATTGAATAATAACCTATAATGACTTAATAAGTTATGCTGGGCTTAGACTCGAGTTACCGTTGTATGGATGCTGATGGCATGAAAAAAGTACCTAATTCAGTCTGCATTGTTTGTGTTTGCGATGTTGCTTCTTCGTCATCAGTAGACATTCCATCATGATGACTTAACCTGATTACATATGAGAGTAGTCTCATATTAGTCTCAATTATCGAGCTCTCTATACTTATTAACCTCTTAATACTGAGTGAAACTCACTCAAATAAAATAGTTTGTTTATTGGAAAATGTGAGTAGAAGATTCGTTAGCGTCTATATGACTTATATATCATACTTATAAGCATATATAGCTTAGTCATTGCTCATTATATAGTGAGCCTATTTATCAGTAGACATTCCATCATGATGACTGATTTCCCGTTTCCTTTCTCTTTCACGTCGCTGCCTTGTCCGTCGTCCTTATAATACTCCTCATCTATACCTAGAACTCCAATAACAATGGTTGTTATGGAATTAATATAAGATTATACGAGACACTCGTGATACAAAGAACATCAATGAATTCACTCGCAGCAAGTGCTGATCTCTTACTTCATAATATCATAATAGATTATACGAACACTTAGAAAAGAAATTAATAGAGTTCGATATATTTTAATATCGACCGCATTTCAAAAAGTTGGGAGCTTGGGAGTGTCGAGATATTGGCTATAATACACTATCGTGTCGAATTGAGAAGATGTGTGAGTTGAGATTGACTAGTGCTCTAATAGCATCACTCTAAGAGCTTGAGCTGACTATTAGCTTATAGATTTTATCTTATTTCTCTTTCTATCCCTTCGAGTTCGATTGCTTAGGCGCTAAATAATCGTTTTATTAATACAATACGCAGGGGATTATTAACTCAGATTCACCTCTAGAATCCCCTTTAACTAGATTGACTGGAGTAGCATCTCTTATAGTTAAGGGAGGGTAGGGAATTAGGCATCTACGTGAGACACTGATTATCGTATTATTAGTAGATGTTGCCGAATAGGTATCACGAGTAGATATGAATTAAATGAAAGAGACAGTCACTAAGCAATATATAAATACTGAGCTACAGGCACGTAGTCAAGTACTTATAATATACTATACTCTAAAATCACCCTAGGTGGTACTAGATCTATTTTATATATTTCTCTGAGTAGACCTAAGCTTGCGCCGCAGGAAAAGTCGAAGAACTCCCTCTAACCGAACCCTTACCTAAATACCTGGTGGTTTGGAAATGAGTTACAGAACGTTACTTGGTGCTTGTTGTGTGTGCTATATATGGTGTAGGATACTGCCGTGCGTTATAACTGGTGTGCACGATTCGACAGAAGATAATGCAAGTAAAGCACATAAGACAAATAAAATTCTATATTACTATTTTATCAGTATAATATTAAAAATGTGAACGCTTCTAGTCAAGCGTGTGTCTGTCAGTCAGTCAGTCGAGTTCGTTAATTAAGTTTGGGCAGTCTAGCGACAATCTGATAAATTATGTCACATATATTCATAGTATATATACGCTCTCTATATCTACCTCTATAACCTAGAACTATCCAATATAACACAAATTAGGTTTGTATTGTAGAATATTTAGTAAGTATTAATATTCGTTTATATAGCGTCTATTATAGTAACTTGAGCTATTACTATATAGCTTAGCTTTATAAGTGACTTTAGTATATGACATTATTTGATTGAGTAACCTATGGGCGGTGCCTATATAGTCATCGTACTCATCACCTCTACCTGAATCAATCACCAATAACAATTAGGCTGTTTATGAGAAAATATAATAGTTTTCGGAGAGTATACGGTATTTACCCAGTATCTGTATCGCTACTTTAGTGCTGGTTTAATTTGCTGTTTGCTTATCATACGAGAAGATATACAGCTTCTTAATTGCCCCCCGTTAGTAGTAACTATCTATTTCTACCAGAATAATCCTATATTCACATGTAAATTGAGTTAAATATGCAGTACTGGTACAGTACCTCAGGCGCTATCTTCCCTTTCCCTTCACTTCCTTTTGATAACTCTTAACTGAAAACGTAGAAAATAATGGAGATTAAAATAAATATAAACAACTCGTGTAGTATATAGATTAACACTAAGGCTCGAGTGGGTATATCGATACGAAGACCGTTGTCATAATAATGTACTACGTAATTAATTATATATATACACGTCTATTAGCATAATAGTGTATATATCTAACTGTACGATCAAAGGTTAGAACGCATCACATATTAGTACTCAGTATATATCACTATCTCCTCAACCTTATAGATAGAGGAATTCGTAATTATGGGGCATACGTGAGAAGTAATAGTACTATATTATATATTTCACCAAGTAACTGTACTATTTTTTAGCATAATTAGGTCGATACGAGCTTCGGATCTAGATCTTAAACCTATAACCACCTATTTCATTCACAGAGTATATATACTACGATGTATTTTTTATTTCATTTATTTTGAGGACTGATTATATCTCTGTTTTTTTATTCCGTTGGCTCTTAAGAGTAATCGCTCATTAAGTTGACTATAGGAATAAAGATTAAAACTCTAAATAATGAATTCTATTATTCCACTACTGATAGAGGCATACTCACTCATATAGGCAAGTGTCGTTTTACTACAAGACTCATTCATGTTCATGAGGGCGTTAAGTTGAGTTAATGAGCGCGTTAAGGAACCTGGTTAAGGTAAATACGAAATAACTATATTCACAATTTGCAAATGCCATATAGTTAGCATCACAAAATTGATCGTCCGCAGGGGTGTTCGAGTCACGATATAGCGTTCGTACTCTCATTGTCATTCTATCTATATTCGTGAAAAACTATACCACGTCATATAAGTAAGATACTATATTAAACTACTATATACTATACTGGACGTAAGTTATATATGTCGTTGAGGCTTGGCGTAACTGAAAGCGTAGATCGTGTTGGGTAACCTAAGGTTGTAGTGTGAAATTAGATCCCCTAGGTTATGGTGCGTTAAATGTATTATGTAATATAAAAAATGAGGTGAAATAAATTAACTTATGATAGAACCTCCGCGACGAAATCTACTCATAGTAAGTAACTAAAAGTCATTAAAAGTAACTATGTTACTTTTATTTTATTTAAGATCACACACCCCACGAGCCTCTACCTATACGTGATAATATATTTAAATGTGGTTAAAAATAACACGTGAATTAGTACGCCTTATTGGTTAGGCAAGAATCTAACTAGGACCACACCTATCATCGTCCAGTTATATATTTTGAGTCGTACTGTGAGCGTAGCGTATATGAGGGTAAGTTTCCTACTATATTATATATATATGAGGTATAGGTTATCCGTCATACTCATAAGTTGATATGGATAAGGCTACAAATGATGTTCTCCTTCTATGTGGCTGAGAGTAAATGTATTATACAATAAAATGATGTATATATGATACGTAGTAAGTAATATGTTCCGTATACTCATGATTATACGGAGGAAGCCCCTTAAAGCTTAACGCAGTAAAGTAAATAAATACCCCCTATTATATTATTCCATATAAGAATCCCTGTCTCTGTTGTGTTCAGTTTCATTCACATATTAATATTTTGGTTTTTAAAAGACACATGCAGTGTCGGAGGCCTGCGACAAGTGTATTCTTTAAGCGGTTCCTCAAACTCTCTTATATAGGATGAGAGTGAACAGCCCTTTAAGAGACTGATTATATCACCCAGATATTATTATATCATATCCTATAATACTTTTCTGGACCGTATTATCTCGATTATCGCACATATATGTAGCATTTGAGTACTATTTGAGTCAACTGTGTAACTGGATCTATCCATTATGTCGGGACTCATTATAGTAGTAGTAAATATACTTTTATTCGATTGCATAATTATATATCTGAAGTTCCTTATAGATGTATTCTGCGGGGCGCCGAGTGCTGAGCGAGTAAATGTGCTCATTATGCTCACTTAAGCGTCGTCTTAAGTAATACGTAGTATACGGCTCGAGTAGTAAAGAGAAGAATAAGTACATAGCATATTTAATTATTTATTAATAATCACAAATCAAATCTGTAATGGTGGAAAAGAAAAATAAAGTTAGTTCGCGACATGACGATCGCGATACCTTGTGAAATCATGAAAAAAACTTCTTGAGATTCCAAGTATCATGCCTTCGCACGTCAAGCTCTTCTATCTATAGTTTTCATGGTGACTTACTAGTTGTCTGTGAGGAGCAGCGACAAACTATGCACGAGTCTCATATCCCAACATATATCACACTCACAATAGTTTGACACCAAAGGTAAAACAGAAAACCATTTGTGTTGAGTATCCGCAATAAGCAATAGATATTATACTATGGCGTGAAACTGTAAAAATATATAAAAAAAAGAAAAAAGAAGAGAGCTAAAAAGAGAACGAGAGAACCACAACAAAAAAAAATCATATCTCGAGTACTACAAAAGCTACAGTGAAATGAGAACTTACTCATTTCTTATGAATCCTATCCAAATTTTAGTTAGAAAAATGGAAAAAAACAAGAACAAACAAATATACATACAATTACGATAATGTGAAATATGGATTTGTGCCTATTTCTGTGTTTCTTCATAAGGATGCAGGGGCACACTGAGATTATCATACTCTAGGTCGTTATTCTTTCAAGCTCTGACACAGCTGCCTCAGAGCTGCGAAAAACTCCACTCTAAATTATATACTCACTATATATTATATATAGAACTGCAATAACATCCTGCCTGCGTTTGGAGAAATATAGGTAGTTTCATTTAGGCATAGAGCTATCTTCACTTGCTTAGACTACTATAGTGAGCGTACTGATTCACATACATCACTATATATACTATCCTAGCAAGTCAGTGTTTCAACCATCTACCTGAAAACCTCAGACACAATTATTGTCGGTCTGTAGAGTGTTGAAGGCGTATTGACGATCTAACAGGCAGATAGGTAAGTGTTGAAGGGAGTGCTAGTCTGATCCGTTGTACGGGTAACATCCAGCGGTGCAGCATGCGTATATATGCTTCATATGCCGCGCGTCGCCTCGAGTGAGCGGGCGGGAGAGATACGCTCGCACGCGACGAGTCTCTCCCTCTACCCAACTGATTACGCAAAAAGAAGACGGGGTTCCGGAGACTCGCCTGCGACACGAGTATAGAGGGGAACTGAGACTGTGTCCTGTATCCAGCCCTGCCGTTCTACGTTCCTCCGAGAATTCATGAGTCTGAGAGGGACGGGTTGTAGCCGCAGCAGCCAGCCATGCCAATCAAGGTTCGGAACAGTCGTCCACCCTTGGGCTCTCCTTTTAAGTAAAAGCCGACATAGCAATACAAAATTTCTGACCATAGAAAGTTGTGCTAAATTTTATATATTTGTTGAGACGGTTCACAGTGCACAAAGAGTGTTTGCTCTAAGAGTACTGGTCGATGCTTATAACTCATATTACTATAGAGTGTCTCTATTAGCAATAATATTGGCCGCTTTTTAATCGGTTTTATCTTATGTTTGTCTGATGTGTGCTCCTTAGCAGTTTTGTTTTACCTAAAAACTTTTATTAACCGGATAGAGACCTTGCTAAAAAAATGTGATTCTATTATGTCGCCTCGTAACTAACTCCTCGTATTTTTCGTGTATTATATCTGTGTGTGTCATATATTTTTTTTCGTGTGTGTGTGCTGTATCTGTTGCTTCTTGTGTTGTTTAATCGAGACTATTTTTCGCGACCTTTAACACGTCTCGACACTAGGAAAAAAAAAGAGGATATTGCTGCTGCAGCATTCTCGACTCATGTATTGCGTTTCCTCTGTCGCGTATTGACGCTTCGCTTGAAGCAGTGTCCGCTATGAGGTAAGTATATGTACAGCTTTCTCTATCAAACTCATCTCATCTAACTATATATAATGTGAGAGCGATCGCGCAAACAATTGCTTGCAATTTCCTTCCTCTTTTCTTTTATATATCTTTATCTCAGAGTACATTTCGGGACGGCTGCTGTTGTTGATGTAGTGCAGTTATAACGTATACGTAATACGCAAAGGTTATATACATATCACCTATATATAGTAAACTCTTTCACGTCCCTTATTGGTTATTAGATCGTAGAGACTCATATATAGAGAGGACTAGGAGATCTAGGTAGTAGTCACTATTTAACATTAGTATAGTATTGAGCTGTAGCGTTATCTATTAACTTATATTAGTGTCGACCTTTTCGAAAAGGATGCACGATCGGGTGCGGCGGGCGTTGGCGGGGCGTTACCTATTATATATATACCAATTTATCTAGAGCGTATTCTACCATTTTACTCCACTACTGTCGAAAAGAAGGGTGGAGATCAGGAACCACAAATTGTCCAATTATTTGATCTGAAACACGTGAACACGAAATGCTTAGCCAAAGGAGAAATAGTCGCATGTCTCGCGGAGATTGATTGTCCTTGCAAATTATTTTTAGCGACGAAGGACAGAGCTAATATAGAGGACGCATAGAAGAAATAAAGCAAAAAAAAAGACAAAAAAAAAACAAAGACATATCTCGAAAACTACTTATATCACTAATTTACAGTCGTGGCAAATATGCACTTAATACTATTTTTCGCGGAGGAGTCGCGTAAAAACTATTTTAGTTTAGTGAGAAATTTAAAAAGAAAAACAGAAAATAAAGATTAAACCAATCTCGAATTAACAACTGACCAAAGACCTCTATGCTGATTCTCGTGGTGGCTGAGGTACTGGACATAAAGCGATCTATTTATAGAAAAAAATAAAAAAAAGAGATTTTAATATATGTAGTGTAAGAAGGTATAGAATAATCGGCAATGTGATAAGATGGTGCGAGCCGAGCGGAGAGCACAGGGGGGGACCGTGTTCACTATTACCGGAACAACACCGTAGAGGGACGGGCGGCGGAGGAGGAAAGGCACCACCCGGCAGACAACCGGTTTGTATTCAAGCGAGTTGAGCAAAAAGGACATGGTTTCCGCGGTATTGCCGAGCCGAGACGCCACTTTTCCCCGAGGGGGAGGGAAATTAGTACCTACCCATCCTGAGAACGCGAGTCTCCCCGGTATGCCTGAGGAGACTTTATCCGACCCTTCGCTGCGCTCGGGCTCCGTGCGCGTACGATCCCTTTGGGCAATTTCTTTTTAGTCCTTAAAAAAAAAAGCCAAAATACTCTGAAAATAGAGAGAGTACTAAATCTCTATTTCTTAAAAAGACGTAACAAACTACAAATATGTGTCTCCGGACAATAGCGGCCTTTTACACAATCATCATGACATAATCAGAGGGGAGGTACCTTATTTACTGAGAGAACTAAGTTATTCACTCTATGAGTGCTTAATTTTTGAGTTTTAATTCTCTCCATAACTACTATTCTTTAATTACAGGATTGCCGATATAGAATGTATTATTTAGTTTCGCTGTCATAGTTGAGTTTTGTGATATGAGTATAATTATATATTTAATAAGTACTCGATCATTGTTGATTTAGAATCACTTCATGGAGGACATATACAAAGTCAGAGCAAGATGTATGGTCATTTTATTAGCTATATGCAATTAAATAATTTGGTTTGCTCGGTAATCGTATATTGTATATTCGTTTATATAATAATACTGGTAGTGAGTGAGTTAGTAGTGAGCGTTCTAATCTTGAAAGATAAATACGTACTAAATCAGTCGAAGAAGAAATTAAACTCACTTATATAACGAATTTAATCACCTAGTACTATGTATATACTCAAACCCTTATCACATCATTGAGGGAGGTGAGGGCTAATATAAAAGCAGCACTAGCTATTAATAAGGTATATAAGTATACAAGTGAAGTAATTAACGTCGTATACCTATTAATATTTTTTTTTACATTTTCCTTGCAGTTTATATTTTTCTTGGATGGAAAATTATTTTTTCCTTTTTTGCTGCACTTTATGTCGGCGAGGTATATCTCTTGATTCGGGGTGGCGTGCACCTGAAAACTAACGCAGGAAAGATCAATAAAAAGGTATATAATCAACAGTATTAGTGCAGCATCCCTACCAGTAACCGCGGCAGCACGCCGTTCTTTCTGCCACCTCTGATTATTCCGATTTGTGCCTAAACCGAACAACAAGAGAGACTCCTACGTCAGCAATGATAATAGTATCCCGCATATATTACTACATGCTCACCATTATATATCGTAACTCATGATGATGATAAAAAAACCTAAAAAATATAAAACTATCGTATAATTCCTATTATGATATATAATAAAATATTAAATATTGAGTGAGCGTAGTAGACTTATATATAGTGAGATAATATGAGAGCTCAGCGCTAGTAGGTATAGCTCAGGCTAGAAAGTGATCCTTGGTAGTACGTAGATTTGTACCGCTTAATGAGTAATTACGTGGAAGTACCGTATATCTGTAACTCATCGAAGTGTATATTGTTCGAATGGCATATTACGCCGTATGGCTACATTAAAAGGAGGTGTACTAATATATATACCTCTTATGACATCTTTTTCATATCGTGATTATTTATTCTCATAAAACTATAATATATATATATGCTAATTTTGTTTGTAAAAGACAATTTCAAGGTCAGGATTTATTTAAAAGTATATTAAAATTATATCTGAATTTAATTAACAATTCAATTTTAACTACTATTTAATTATTATTTATAAGGTATTTTTTCTCTCTGCAATAAATGGTTCCGAGAGGTGCTCTTCTAAGAATGTATTTCCTGTGAGAATTTCGGTAACTTTTTTGTTTAGAAACTTCACAATCACAAACTCTATAGAATATACGTCATTTTTTCGTAAGTAGTGTAAAAATCTTCTCTATCTATTTCTTAATATGCACTGATAAAGAACTTATACTCTTCTTTGCTTCGAAAATCGCATTCATCTTGTCATAAAGTGAAAATAATAAATTGTCGTGAAATGAAGTAAAAAAGGTCATATATATATAATATATATATTATATATATTAATATATATATATATACTATATATATATAGAGATCACCGGATAGGGGGAAGAATAATAGTTTAATATACTATACGCGGAGGAAAAATAAAAAATATTTGCAAAAATTATTTTGAAGAGAGAGTTCAAGCGAGCGTGAAACTGTTAGTTAATGTAACAATATATTCATTAATTATAACACAGAGTGAAATACTTATTATTTTCGTACCCCGAAAATGGATTCTGTACTTCTAATTTACACATACTACTAGATAGTTAAAAAATAGTGACATGATACTTACTGAGGTCGTTAATACTATAGTATCTATATTAGATATAAACTAGAGTATTAATGTTTATCTCTCTCTCGCCGAATTATATTTGTGTTTTCTCATAAGTTGCTCCCGTGCTTTTAATTGTTTGATTTATAAATATTATTGTCTCTCTCAAATATCGGTGAAGGAATTATTATGCGTGAGAGCGTGAGTGAATTTATGTGTACGACCGAGTACGTTTGTTTTTACATATACACGTGAGTGATAGCTATAGCTATAGATAGCTACGTGAGTGAATGAGGAGTGATAATTACTCACACTGTGAGCTTAGCCTCAGAAATTTTATTTTTTATATGATATAATAGCAATATACGCGGACATATATACTTATATGATAGCTAGTTTCGAGAGGTTCGATGACACGGGGGGCTTTGAAACGGCTGAAAACTTATTTTTCTCCTATCCTAGAATATACACACATCCGATACTCCAGTGCTTCTCACACTATCCATCCCTATCACGTTCGCCGGTCTGTCACACAGACCTTAATGTCTATACCGGTTTTTCCTACAGTAATCGTGTTTAATATCCTCTTGCGCGCGACGGACGTGCTCATTTCTCTATATCATGGCCTGACATCTCCATTCTTACCTTTTTCTTCGTCTTCGTACCACAGTGACGGCTTTCGGCGCTCGAGGTCTACTCGCGCGGGGATGATACTTTCCTAATCTACGACTGATTTAACATGTGTTGTTCTTTCGCGCGCTTCAAGAGTTTATACGTACGGTATTAACTCCTTTGCGAGTGTGGTGCGGCTGTGTACACATATCCAAGGCACTTGACCGGTACTGGCGATTTAACCGCTTGCTCAACGCTGCTCTCCAAAGCCCCCTCCTTTTGGGACATCTTCCTCCTTCTCTTTTCTTACTTATGTCTAGTATGTTCTCCCTTCTAAAATTTGCGGCTACATGAGAGTGCGGGGAATTTCCGTTTTTGGTTTGATCCGGGCCCGCGCATTCATTTCTTTCTCTTTTCTATCAAGCACGATCGGTCTGTTCGCGCGAGCGGTTCTGTAATCTCTGACCGGGGGGTGTATTCTTATCATGTGCTTTTCAGTTAATGATTCTCACCCTGCACATAACTAACTGCTTCTTTATTCCGTCACTCGATTTGCCCGATGATCCGACCGCCTCTTTCATTCTGACAACACAATCTTAAATTCTGTTCGTCTTTTAATCTTCTAGAATTGCCTCTCGTCTCAATCTTTCGCGATTCTATTCTGGGCAGCTGACTCCTGGAATAGGGAATCCTAACAGAGGATAGTCGTCTCAACGAAGTTGATCTTCAAATTATTGTAACAACCACAGAGGGCGTTCTACGATTCACTTATCTACTCATCTACCCAAGGACAGGCTCTTAACACAACTTTCAATTACTGGTCTCTCTTCGTATTCAGTTTGTTATGTCGGTCTCTCACTTGTTGACAATTTTAAACCATTCCTCTGGCTGTGTACAGCTTAGCATAATAACAACAAGAATGATTCTTGTGAAACCTCCAATTCCCACACAACGGTCTGCCTGCGTAGGTTGTGTCCGGGCCCTCAACACAAACTTCGCGGAGTTCGATTGGGTAGGAGCTGTATCTGAGAACTTTTTTTTCTCTCCTTCTCAGTTTCGCGTCGCGAAGGCTAAACAAGGGCCTTCATGTGGCTCGGTCTTTCTCTCGTATGTGCATGTAGCTGCCCTCTCATATCTCATCTGGGGGGGGCTCTGGTTCAGATTCAGGAACCTATTAGGATAGGGTCCGAGTCCAATAGGCAATGTAAGGCTTATATGTGACAATTAACTGTTCTGGTACTTTCTAGTTCATCGTTGACTCTATCTTTGCGGCGGGCGATGCGTGCAAGGGTGGGTCCCGCCCGGGGTTGATGTGCCCTTTTCTATAGGGGTACCGGGCGGGGCGCTTAGCTCGCAGAGTCGCTCTCGATTGGATGAGCTTATCAGGCCTCGCAGTACCACCCTACCCGTTTACTGACGCGCTCGTAGCACAAGGGGTGCTGTGTCGGCGCTCTTTAAGAGTTCTTGTACGCTCTCCGATATTCCGCGCAAAAACTTCTCTATGTCGGTGAATCTATATAGTCTTGCGTGTTTGATTCTGGTCTTTCTCTTCGTTCTCACCTTCATCTTCTCTCTCCTCGTTCTGTGGAGATTCTCTTCCATCTCTGTGTTTCCATTATGTGTAAGGGTGTGTACATCTCTCTCTCGCACTGTAAAGCCTGCGTCTGTGCTCATCAAGGCTGCGGTGTGTAAAAGTTTGTTTCGATATAGGGTTGACTGGGAAGTGTGCTTTCTGATGGTGCTGCAACACGCCCCGGGAATCGGGTTGAATAAGGTGAGTCTTTCCTGCCGGTAACGTGGTGGTGACAACTGTAAAAACCGAAAAAAAATAAAAATAAAATAACAAATAAACATAGAGACAGAAAAGAAAAACACAGTTGATTAAATCGGTTTTGGAAATTTTATTTTGGAAGGCTCCTTCTATGGAGTTATATTATTTTGCTAGGGAGTTTCAGCAAACGATCGTTCATTTCAGAGGCTGAGGCTTGTATTAGATTAGGGGGGCGGAAAGGGGACAGTTAAAATAATACAAAAGTGTAAAGAGAAGCAATGGGACTTATAGGTTGTTTATTATCCTTAGCTAAAGTTCTGCTTCGTCTTCCTTTTAACTTAAATTTTTAGCCTCCGTGTGGTATTGTTTTTTTTCCTCTTAAGCTTGGGTTTTTTATCCAAGAGACTATATGTCTACCTACTCTTTTTGTATAACCATTTATTTTAAATTTGTAAACACTATTTAGTTTCTCTCATACGTGGTTTGACCAGCTGTGATTAAGAGGCTTATTGAGATGTTTTCTTATTCTATTTTTTTTTTTTTTTATATATAGTAAAAACTTGAGTGCGCGAGTGCATGATTTGGCTTCCTCGGTAGATTAATGTGGAGACAAATGATTAGGGTCTTAGGGGGGGATGAAAATTCCTTTACTCTCTAGAAGCAATACTCTACTTTCTGCTAATATACTCCGGATTTTAAGCGTTTTAGAAATAAGAGAGTGTGTGTAGGGAATTTCTTATTTGTTTGCTTGCTAAACAATTTTTGGAAAGCCTCCTGATGTTCGATATTCTCAGCACAGCTTGTTTAGTCAGATCTCATTGTTTCTGGTATACTTGGTAATTTTTTTTTTGTTGTATAACTTATGGGTCACTCTGTGTGGATGTTTAGAGTTCGAGATTGAGTTGAGTATAGTTCGGAGTTTTAATGTGTGTGGGTCCGAGTCTCGTTTTTGTTTGTGTTGTCTCTCAGTTATAACGCATAGTTTAAAGGGGTGCGGTGGATTGTGTGTGCGTGTGTGCGAATACAGATTTTTTATATACAGTATGCGCGCAAGGTTCTGGTGTTGTGGTTCCTATATTTGAGGCATGTTACCATATCGGACCAGTCAGCCTTCACACGAGCGCTATAATCGGTGGCGTGTGACAACATCTCACCCCGTGAATACCACGTACGACGAGCCCTGAAAAGAAGCGCGAGTCGGCTTAATCGCTCAGGAGCTTCCAAACCCGTATTACTCTTCTCTCGTACTCTAGGTCTGCCAGGACCCGCGAAGATTGCATAAGAAAATTTACTGGGTCCTCTCAGCCTCCGTCTTATTACGCCATATATACACGGGAGAAGTCGGCAGGAGACCGCTAAGTGAGAGCGTCTAACTCTCACTCCAGAGTGTTCGTATGGAGGCGTATTTGAAATGGAGTGGTAATTTCAGTGGTATAACTCATTAGAAGAGATATTCAGTTAGCTGGCGCGCGCTGTGAGGGTTTTGGCGCATGACACGCTCCGCGAAAATCTCGAATCTCCTAACTTTCAAATGTTTTCAGTGACTTAAAATCGTTGTGCGTTCGCCGAATAGCCTAGTAAACAGTGGATCCAGTTAATCTTGCTCGCCACTTCGTTGTAGACTTGCTTATGGCTTTGTGTTAGTTCTACATAAGTGTATTAACAAAATGATTTTCATCGGATTTTTTAAATATTCTGTGAAACCCTTCGACTAGTTGCCCCGATGGGGAGGTTTATTACTCTTACATCTTCTCACAAAAACCTGGCGTGTTCGTTCACTATAGCTGGTGTAGGTCCTCTAATCCCTGTCCCTGTGAGGCGAGTCGGTCAATGTACACTAAAAACGCTAACGAGTTTCAGTTTTGCACGGTTGGAGTAGGAGTCTCCCTGTGCGGATGCAGTTATCTTTTGCTTTTTTATAGGTGCAATGAGGAAAGAATGGAGCTAGGCACTGCACGTTTGGCCCCTATGCACGTAGTTTCTGGGTATTTTAACCGATCTGGTCAGGGCAGAGCTAATTAAAGGGGGACACCAACGGCAGGAACTGGTGAGGGCAGGAACACCACAATACAGTTGAGTGGATGGGTTGCCCCGCACCAATGCTTGAAGCAACACTTGCAACACGTGAGTCATTTACAGCTGATGGCGTTAATACTGGCTGGACTGAATTGGCTACGCCTTTCTTCCGTCTATAAACTTTCCACCCATTTTTTAGATTATTCTCTGTTCTGTTTCTGTCGACCTTCGGGGGTCATGCAGGCTCAGTTCATTTAAATGTCTTACCACCGACCGTTGTAGAAACAACAAGGTCTTTCATTACGAGTGTTTAGAATCTTGCGTGCTCCAAGCGAGTCGCTCCAGTCCACCATGCACACGCTATGTAAGAAGAGGCTGGATCGCGTTTATAGTTTTTTTCTTGTGCACCTCTCCCTTCTGCTTAAAGTTTCAATTCGTGCTGTCCGTGGTTCTGTTCGCGACGAGGGAGCGCCTTGTGTCGCTTTCTACGAGCCACCAGGCTAGAGGACAGTGGACTAAAAACTGAACAATTGGAATGACACGTGTCTTAGTGGATCATTACTGATCACAGGCGCGGGGACAATGCGCACATTCGCTCACGTGCGCGCATACAGTAAGGTGGCGAGTCTGAGACTCGTTGCTATGACGGGATTCGGGCGTTATGCCGCTTCATTTTCCTTTACGTTTCTCTTTCCCTGTTCTTCTGCGTATCGCTTCGAATCTTTGCTGGCCACGTCCCTCAGAACCAAGGACATTGCACTAGGGTTTTATCTGTGCCTTATTCTCATACCACTCCACGAGACGCTGAGGGAGAGAACAGTATGAGGCGTATCGAGGCGGTGGCGTGAGCAGCACAGAATTCACGGCTGCGTGTGCGCAGCGTCGGTAATCTGAGCTGAGCTTGCGACTTATATTTGCCTTTCATATACGTCATCGCCTCCACGCAAATCCCGTGTATTTTCTGCAGGGGTACTACGCGTCTTCTCCTCGAGTCTTAGTACAATGAGAGGCTACGGAGAAACTTTCTATTCCTCCACATAACGAAGAAGTGTCGCACATAATGATGGTCGATTCATTCCGTGTGCTGCTGGTTGCGCAGTCTGGTGCGAAAGGGGGATCTCACGTGGACAATTCTTTGTCCTCCCGGTTCCATATTATTGCCCGAAACCACATATTAGGTCTCTCAGAGCGAAGTTCTGTTAATGAAGATAATTCTTATATCCTCCCTGACTTTCTTATGGGCTCACACTAGCTTACTGATGCTGTCCTTGGTAAGGTGCTGGATTTTCATTTTAATGCCATCTACAACTGAAAAGGCCAATCCTTTAGGCAGCCTATTTTCCTCTATTCTCCAAAGCCCACCACTGTGAGCAGAATTCTTGACGCCCACCGATGGGCTTCTGACGTCCTAGTTTGCTCTCCCTTCCTCACGCAGTAAGTTGCGACCCGCGGTCCTCAATAGTTATATGCCTGTAGTAATTTGGTTCCAGCAGGTTGTGAATATTAGAGTAGAAAGCGATGGACTTAAGACATAACTGCTGAGATCTTACCTGATACGCGATTAGGAGACCGTAGCAATCTTTTTGCGCGGGTGGCCCGGATACGAGCCCCCACCTGCGCCGCCGAAGTTGTCCTGAGTCGTGTAGATGGATAAGAACTTCCGCTGACTGAGCGTGTGCTCTACTTACGGACCCCTCCCAATATACTTCAACGCGCAGACTTCTCTCATGCCCCCGTACCCCTTAAATCTAGCCATTTCCCTCAGTGTTGGATTGAAAGCACGCACTGTCCAACCTATTCCGAAAAAAGGGAAATGGCCCTCTTCGAGATGCTCTTTCCCTAGAGCGTATTCCGCGGCTATACAAGTCTCTGTCGCTCAACGTGCCGTACTCACGTTGAGTATGCTAATCGTAAATCTGGTAACTTCCTCTCCACAGCAACAACCTGTACTCCACCTAACTTCGGACGTACACTGTGTATTATGAGCCATCGGAGGCGGCCAAATCGGCTGGCCGTATATCTCGATTCCCCTCTCTGTGAACGCTGCGACTCTCGCGCAGTGATGGCTCTTTCCGTGGCGCGCGTCTTGATAGCTGGAATTAAGACTCCATTGGGCGGTTCTCTCCAGACTCGAGCGGTAATCGTTCGTCGTTCACACTATCTCATCAACAGAGTTGGACAGGCGGGCTAGACGATATGTGTATACGTGCGTCTCTCGGCGCCTACAGGAACTACACGGGGAGAGCCTCGGGTAGCGTTGTGGCCTATCGCTTGACATTGCAGAGCATTGACCCGGTATGACAGGCGTCACTGCCTTCAAGCTCCCGCCGTCCCTTTGGGGGTGGGAGTTTCCCGTCCTGGTCGTGAAGTCTTGGATCATTATGCTCTAAAGGGGCTAAGATTCGGCACCTGCGACAAATTAAGCTGCGCTCTTTCAGCTTTGGCTTCATCGTCCGTGGCACTAACGTCCAATTCAAACTGGCCACGGACCAGGACGATCCGTCTAATTAAAAACACGAGCATCGCGAGGCCTCACCGGGTTACGCGATTGTGATTCCTGGGGCCCATGCTGACAAAGTTAAGAAATTTGCAATGAAGCGCGTTAAACGGCGGGGTAACTATGACTCTCTAATGAGCCAAAATCCGTCGCATTCTGGCTGTTCATAATAGTGACGCCATGGACTATTGATGGAGCCATTCTTCTTCTTTCTTGTCAATATGAATGGATTAACGAACTTCCTGACTGTCCCAATACGTCTACGAACCCAAGCAGGGGAAGACGTGCCTCGAGAACACAACAGCGGGGAAAGAATGAGCTCGCTGCGATATGGACTGACTCTAGTTTACATGGTGGATGAGACAATTGGAGAGGGATGTAGAATGAAGGGGAGGCCGTGGTTTTACTCCTTCCAGCGCTGAGATGGGCAATATCGGTGTATTGATGCGGCGGCGGGGGGCTTGAACTGGCGTCAGTCCGTCCTCTTTCCCTCAGTCAGTCTCTATTACCATCCTCTATAATCCGAACTCTTCTTCGGAGCGTTTCCCTTGCCGCCATGAAATACCAACCCCTCATTCGTTTTCTTCCCACTAACAGATCGATTATGCGCGGGAGAAAGCGTGCTTTAGGCGCCCTTCCTATTCAGCCTCCTTTCCCTTGATTGAGGTTCAGGTATAAATTTGGCTGCTTTAGGGGGTGCGCCGTCCGGGCAACGCTGGCCACCGAGCTCTATTCTCCGAGAAAGCGAAGTGTCGAGGCGCGCTGTGCAGTTGTTCGGATTCGGCGGTCGGTGGTCGATTACTTTTCCTGTCGTTCCGTTTCTCGCGAGCCTCCTCTCTTTTTTTTTTCTTCCGTCCGTCCGCAGTATTGCGGTACGTTAGTTTTCGGCTGCTGCCTCCTGCTCGCGGCTTGCGTGTCGGGTATTTGAATTGTTGAATAGTCAGCGCGAGCGGTCGGAGGGGTGCGGAGTCATCGCCGTCGAAATGTCTCCGGTTTCGGCGCCTTTTTTCGCGGCGCGTGTCGAGGACAGGGTCAGATGGGGAGTTTGACTGGGGCGGTACTTCTGTCAAAAGATAACGCAGGTGCCCCAAGGCCAGCTCAGCGAGGACAGAAACCTCGCGTAGAGCAAAAGGGCAAATGCTGGCTTGATCCGGATTTTCAGTACGAATACGGAACCGTGAATCGGGGCCTCCATCCGATCCTTTTGACGTCTCTAGAGTTCTTGAGGCAAGAAGGTGAGCCAGAACACACTACTACAGGGAATAACTGCTGTGGCGGCCAAGCGTTCATAGCGTCGTCGCTCTTTTTGATCCTTCGATGTCGGCTCTTCCTATCATTGCGTGGCAGAACACGCCAAGTGTCGGATTGTTCACCCGCTACCGGGGAACGTGAGCTGGGTTTAGACCGTCGCGAGACAGGTTTTAGTTTTTACCCTACTTGTCACGTTAAAACCGGCCGTGGCGATTGGTAGCCCCGCTCAGTACGAGAGGAACAGCGGGGCGGACCTCTGGTGCAGCACTTGGCTGATAAGCCATTGGTGCGAAGCTACGTCCGGCCGGACTTATGCCTGAACGCCTCTGAAGGCAGAGGCCGGCCAGGGATGCCACGGCACCTGAGCGGAGAAAAACGGTTCGGTGAGGTAGAACGATATAACCGAGGGTCTCGCTTTCCGAAGGGGTTCCTCGGTCGAGTGCGTCTGTTCTGAGGGAGCGACACGTTCCCACTTTATCACACTCCGCCGCCCACTTTTGGTAAGAACGGGCTCTGAAAGTATCACCTCTGACTACGTTCACTCTTACCGGTAGACTCACCTCCGATTTTCACACGCGCATCGGAAGTCCCCCTTGTTCGGTGTCCTCGTTTCGGCCATGTGACCGGCGGGTGAGTTCAATACCCACTTAACCCCTGGGGAAGCAAAAGGACCGGCCATCGGCGCAAGCTTCGGCTGCCGAACTCGCCATCCTTCGGATTCGCGGGCGCGGCCTGTTAGGACCGTTGTCGGGCCTGCAATGGATCGTAAGAGGCGATTTTCCGCGCCGCGTACATCGGGCTAGGCCCGGTTCTTGCCTCTCTGCTCCAATAGGGAAGGAGCAGGGAATCATAGGGGTCAAGTGACTGTCCACTCATTGGCTTAAACCGTCGCTTTGACTTGACTGGCAAATAGCAGCGTGAGTATCCGCCGATCGTTTTAATAATCGAACTTTCGGTACCAGCCGGGGTGTTGTAAGAGTGTCGAGTCCCTTCATT
This sequence comes from Trachelipus rathkii, assembly GCA_015478945.1. NCBI lineage: Eukaryota > Metazoa > Arthropoda > Malacostraca > Isopoda > Trachelipodidae > Trachelipus > Trachelipus rathkii. The sequence continues at coordinate 57,579 of JABUQX010041728.1, forward strand.
TCGTGGGAACGACGGCTTGAGACTCCGCCTTTAGTAAAGCTAGCGCAAAGCTTCAAACCCATACCGATGCGGGCGTGGCGGGGAGTGCCTTGCTGCCTGGGCACTTCATCTAACAAAAAATACAGCGCAGCATAGGTGGCTGCTGCAAAGGAAGGTGTTTCCCGTCACGACGAAGCCAGGTTATCAGCAGCAAACAACTGGTACGAAAAGTGTTGTTGTTGTGCCTGTGGACTCGATTAAAAGTTGCGAAGGAACTTACTTAGTCCCCAGTAACGTCATTATCCACACTCACGGATTCCGACATCTGTGAAGAAAATTCGCCTAAAGTCCAGCGTGATAGTTGAATTCCCTGAGAAACGCAAGGGCTCATGGTGACATTAGCGGAAAATAGCAGATTCGAATCCAAACATCTGGTAATATCCGCGCGATGTTGCCTGAGAAAGCTCTTCTTTCTCTAAATCCCGGCGGGATGCCTGTTCTGGTAAGCATCTCCGCTTAAGGGCGAGAGTCGGGAATCTCGAGCACCGGCCGCCTTTGACAGAAGAACCTCCTCTCACTCTTAGGCGAAAGGGTTTTCGCTGGGGAGAAAAGGAAGGAGTATTTCGTGCGCGAGATTCCAGTGGACCTGAGAAGGACTCTGAGTATTGCACTTGTCGAAGCAGGCGTAGCACCGACCCCAATCGTAGTTTAGGTCTGCTGCCTGTGGTAATAAGATACACATACTTTTTGTCCGATCCGGGTCTCGTTCGAAAATGAAAAATTTCGCTAAGACCACGTGCAGTTGATTCCCTAGAAACCGCAATCACGCTCAGGGTGAACTTAGCGAAAAATACCGATTTCGAACAATCAAACTCTGAAATATCTCGCGCGATGTTGCCTGAGGAAGCTCCTCTTTCGACTCGAAGTCCCGGCGGATGCCTGTTCCTGGTCAAGGCGAATTTCCGCTTAAACGCTTCAAGCGGATAACGTAGAAGTCTGGAAAACCCTCGAGCCCGCTACTCGACATGAACTGCTTCTCTCAGTGTCCGTAGGCAAAAGGGTTCGCTCGGAAAGGAAGAGGAGTTTTCGCTGCCGAGATTTCCAGTGACCTGGAGGATGGACTCTGAGTAGCATCTCTACGAAAGCATGTAGCAGCCGACCCCATTGTAGTTTAGGTCTGCTGCCTGTGGAGTACAGATAAACTTTTGTCGAAATCGAGCTAAACACGAGAGCCGGGGAAAGGAAGGTCTCAAAATTGCTTCACTACGAAGCAGGCAGCAAGCAGACCTTAGTGTCCTGCTGCTGCCTGTGGAGTTTGAAGAAAAATTTTTTGATCCTTTTTTTTTTTCAAGTTCAAAGGTCTGCCGGCTGCAAACGTGATTTTTCGATATCAAACTGAAGTAAGCTCTCTCTGGTGCCGCGCGACACGCGGTACGGCTCAACCGTCACGGGGGGGGTTGATGACATATATTTTTTTTTTTGTGATTTTTATTCGGTAATCAAGAGGCAGGCAACTGTGAGTTCTTGAGGTGATGTGACAGTGACCTGAACCAGGTGGATTGCCTAAACCCAGTCAGAAGTTACCTATCTCCTGAAGCAATGACTTGAAAAAAAATAAAAACTTTTATCCTTCCCTTCCGGACGCAGCGACTCGGCCGACCCGACGCTTACCCGACACATGGAGCATATTCGCGCGATTGAATGTTGCCCGAGAAAGTACTCTTGTCGAACTCTAGATCCCGGCGAGAAAGGCTGTCTGTGCCGCTATCAGCCTCGAGCGTTAAGGACAGAGTCGGGAATACCTCGACCACACTGCCCGCTTTTGACCAGCGACTGCCCTCTCACTGTCTGAGGCGAAAGAAGGTTTTCGCTGGGAGGAAAGGAGAGGAGTTTTCGCTGCGCGAGATTTCCGTGAAAGCCTGGATTGGGAAAGCATTCCTCCGCCCGCCTGACAAGGGCGATCATAATGGCCGCCCACGTAATAGGTTTGCCCCCTAGGTCCGCAGGTTTGGGATTCGAATTGAAAAATTGCGCTAAAGTCCAGGCGCTGCAGTTGTTCCCTGAAAACTCATAGCTCAGGGTGACTTGGCGGAAAATTCTACTTCGTCGAATCCGAAATGGAATATCTCCGCACGCGCGTGTTGCCCGAAAAAGCTCCTCTTTTGACTCTAGGTCCCGGGATTCCTGTTCCTGGCAAGGCATTCCGCTTAAACGTGAGGGACGAGAGTAGAATCCCTCGAACCCGGAAGACTTTGACAGAGACCTGCCCCTCTCAATGTCTTAGGCGAAAGGGTTTTTCGCAGGAGTAAGGAAGAGGAGTTTTCCGCTGCGCGAGGATATCCCGTGAAACCTGGATTGGGAAGGCATTTCTCGGCCGCGCTCGACCAGGGCGATCATATGGCCGCCCACGTAAGAGGTGCTCACGCCTCGGTCCGGGTTTGGATTCGAAATGAAAAATTTCGCTAAGTCCAGCGTGCTGTGGATTCCTGTGAAGCGCATAGCTCAGGGTGACTTGGCGAAAATTCTCTATTTCAATCCCCAACTTGGATATCTCGCGCGATGTGTCCCGAGAAAGTCCTCTTTCGAACCCTGAGTCCCGGGAAGGAGAAGGAGTTTTCGCATGGCGGCGAGTATCGCCGGAAAAGCGGTTCGCGAAGGCATTTTCTCGCCGCACCTCTAACAAGGGCCACATAGGCCGCCCACGGCAAAGAGTGGCCGCCCCGGTCCGCGGTTTTGGGATTCGAAAATTGCTCTTTCAATTGTAAACTTCCAGCGTGCTGTTGCTTCCCTGAGAAACGCATAGCTCAGTGTGCCGAAAATTCTATTTCGAATCCCAACTTCGAAATATCTCGCGCGATGTTTGCCCGAGAAGCTCCTCTTTTGACTCTAAGTCCCGGCGGATGCCTGTTCCTGGCAAGGCATCGCCTTTAAACGTGAGGTACGAGATCAAGAATCCTTCGAACCCGAAGCTTATACAGAGACGCTTGCCGCCTCTCAACTGAGTCTTAGGACAAAGGGTTTCGCAGGAGGAAAGACAGAGTTTTTTCGCTCGCGCGAGATTAGTCCCGTGAAGAACCTGGATTCGTGAAGGCATTTTCTCGGCGCGCTCGACACGGCGATCAAGAGGCGCCAGCGGGTAAAGAGCATACCCCTCCGTCGTCCAAAGTCCCGACTTTTGAATTAAGCAGCCGTTGTTGCCTGAGATCTCCTATTGCGACCTGTCCCGGCGGGAAGGAAACGAGGTTTCGCTGCGCGAGATTTCCCGTAAGAGCCGGATTTGGGTGAGGGCATTTCATGGCCGCGCTCGACAGAGGGCGATCATAGGGCCCGCCCACGGTAAGAGTATTCCCCCTCGGTCTGGTGCTGGATCGACACAATGAAAATTTCGCTCAGAGTCCAGAGTCTTGTGAATCCTCGGGAAACGCCTAAGCTCATGGGAACTTTGCGCGATATACGAATTTTTGTAATTCGACTTCGAATATCTCGCGCGCGTGCCCGATGAAAGCGCTTCTTTTAACCAGGTCGACGGCGGGAGGAAGAGGAGTTTTTCGCTGCCGCAATATTCCAACTAAAGACCATGGATTCGGCGAATCGGCAATTCTCGGACCGCTGGCTCGACAAGCGCGATCATAGAGCCGCCCACGGCAAAGAGGTTTGCCCCCTACGGTCCGGGTTGGGATTCGAAATGAAAAAATTTGCGCAAGCCTTTTATTATGTCCCTGAGATTGCATGCCTCAGGGTGACTAGCGGAAAATACGATTTCGCTCCGTCTTTGGAAAATCTCCCGCGATGTTGCCCGAGAAAGCTCTTCTTTCGACCCTGAGTCCCGGCGGGAAGAAGGCCGGTTTCGCTTGCGCGAGATTTCCGTGAAAACCTGGTTCAGACGGCATTCTCGGCCGCGCGCGGCAGGAGAGGTCGTATGGCCGCCCGACGGTCAGAGATATTCCCCTCTCGGCCCAAAAAATCCGGCTTTGAAAATCCCGTTCGTTATTGCCTGAGAAATCTCCTTTTCCGACCCTGAGTCCCGGCGAGAAGGGGGGGTTTCGCTGCGCGAGATTTCCG